>VZRR01014210.1:484262-529113 GCA_013398015.1 Oreocharis arfaki | reverse complement strand
TTTTTTTTGAAGACAGCTTATGGAGTTTTAGTTGTAGTTTTTCCTAAGAATCTGAAAATTCAGGCATGGGATAACAAGACATTCTGAAGTACCAGCAAAAGTCTTCATTTCACCCTAGGTACAGAAAAACTTGAAATCTTACAGTTTACAGTCCAGTTGATATTGGTACTTATGAGAGTGAAACCAGAATATTTGAAGCTTTAACTGAGTTTCTACTCCTTCAGAATTGTGAGTGATTAGGAGGATGTGAACATAAAGCTGGACGTATCTGAAAGGCCCCAAACCTTTCCTGTCCTTTGCCGTGTTCTTAGCAAGCTTGGCTGCCACTGGGAATACATGGTGCCATTGAGTTTATTGTTGCTTAGTGATCCAGGTAGACTCTGAGTACTGAGCTCTTTGCCTGCCAGCTCTGATCCTCGATAGGGATAGGGAAGGCACTTTGTGCTTCAGTCATCCTAAATTTTGTCTCAGACTCATGTCCTTAATATTCTTGGCTCTTATAAATTTCTAGCTGGTTTTCTAAAGGAACTTCAAAGAATGACGCTCAAGGGGTAAGCTCCAAGCCTGGACCAACAGCTCTTAGAGCTGGGGCCTGATCTCTGCTGGTCCCTTTTGGCTGGTTTCAGCTCTTGTTCCAACAGGATAGTGAAGAAAAGCTGGATTTCAGTAAAGAAATAAAGCCTTTAATCATCAAAAGAAGCGAGTATTAAAAAAACAAAATCTAATCTTTTCTTTCTGTTAGAATAGATGTAGACTCAACAAAAAACATAGTTCAAACTTATATCCAGAAAGCCAAATTATAAATTAAACTGATGGCAGTGATACAGATTAAGAATTGTTGGGGTTTTCACGGCTTTTTAAAAAATTATTTTAATATGTTTAGCCAGCTGTCAAGATCCCAGGATATTGCTTTCTTATCACTATATTATCTCTTGGTATATTGTTTTTGCAGCTTAAATTTCACTTTTACATCTTCACAATTTGGAATTTGTGGAACTGGTCTCATTTCACTGCTCAGTTATGACAGTTCTGCTGTGTGTGTTATTAATTAGCTTTGCCAGCATTTGTTGAGCTGGAGGACCTCCTTTGTATATCCAAGTGTGAAATAAGTGAAAATATACTACTATTGTTGCTGATAGAAATCGAGATTTGTGCTGTGTAGTTTCTGAAGTCCCCCAGTTCTGAAGCTGTTTGTGTGCCCAGAGTGCACCAGAAACCCCAGGCTTTGGCGGAAGTTTCATCTGGATTACGAGAAAATCTGCTAACCTGTGTCAGTGTACAACATATACAAATGCCAGAAAATGTCAGGAACTACTGCAAACAACATATTTGATGAGAAATCAGCGAAACAAAAGAAAAATTACTATAGATAGTGCTAGTAAGTACTGTGGTGTTACATTTAATACATGTTTTTAAATGATCTGACTGTACCTGCTAAATGTATCATAAATTAAGTCTCTAATTAAAAAGAACTGAAACGTGATCCTGACTTCATTGAAACGGTGCATTTTCCTGGGGTTAGTCATACCTGGAGGTACTTGAAGTACGATCCTGATGCAGAGACACACTCCCACATTTGTAACCTCTTTCAGTGTGATCTTGTAAAGTTTCAAAAAAGGAAGAAGTGAAAATGGAGATGGTATTGATTGATGTTACATGATCTCCAAAGCGCCTTTCCCATAAATTTGGAAGACTTATTTCTATGGCAGAGTTGCTTCAGTGCTGGAGTCAGGAATCTCAGGATTCTGCATCTACAAGGATACTTTAACCACTCTTCTCCTCCTTCTGCACCTACTGGATCTTTATGTATGTAGAGAAATGTTTTTGAGGAGAAGTATTTCGCTGCTATTCAGAGATGAGAACTGTGGGTTTGAACAGCTCCTCTGGGCTCCAGGCAGCCCTGATTTCTTGTTTACTCTTCTCTAACTTGACATTAAGTCAGAGATAGATTCAGCAACAACACCCATTTTATAGATTTTGTGCCAAAAAATAACTGTTTCTGAGGACTCTGAGCCTGGAGATGATTCCTCAGGAAGAATCCATAGAGCATATCCACAGCACTGACACCTCTCCAGGCTTCTCTGATACTCTCTCCAGGGACAGGGCAGGAAGAATCAGGCTAAGCAGCTCTTTAGGCAAGGAATTTTCTTGGCTGCAATTCTGTCATCTGGGTGTGAAGAAAACTTTTATCCAGACCAGAGACAGAGGGAGCGTAGGCCAGGAGTTCTGTAGCTGGTGAGCTCCAGTCTCCCTTTTTGATTTCTGTAAGGCTTTGCACACCCAGAAAGCTGATTTCTTGTCTCTCTGCTCTCAGTTTGCACTGCATTGCTGTCCCTCAGCCACCTGTCCCCGCCCTTCTGAGGATAGCCCATCATAATGCTGGTCACCAAACCTCTTTAGGCCATCATTTTGGATTTAGAATTTCTATTGTCCTCCTAAAGCCTGTTTTATATTCTTGTGTCTTTATTCAACTCTAAATCAAAGGAGGGTATATATCTCACCCTTAATGGTTAAAGAATCTGATTATCTCCCCTGACAATGAACAGTGTCTTGAGGTGATGTGCAAGTCATATTTGAGTGCCTCTTATTTAGGAAGGCAATCTTTCATTTGCCTCTGGTTTTCGTGATTATTTGGTAATTATACATGAACTTTTCCTCAGTTCCACAGGATTAGAAATATTTCTTCCACAGGATAAAATGAGCAAGCAACTGAGGATTGTGTGAGGTAGAGACCAAATTCAGGAGGAACACTTTAATCTAATAAAAGACTGTCTTAGCCCTAACGGTCACTTAAAATCTGAGTGTTGAAGCTTTTAAAATTTAATTTGCTCATAGGTCAGCAGTGTGAAAACATGATCTCCACATTGGTAGTGCAAGTTTTGCCCACTGTAGAAAAAGGCTTGTGACTCACCTCTCATCTTTTACAGTTTGTTGTATGGGAAGGGTGGTGTTTGCAACATGATGTAATGTTATGGAAATAAATACTTTTGCATAAAAACAGTAATTCAGGGTAACAGACTGAGAACAATTGCTAGCAAGGGTAATCACAGAATCATAAAATCATCGAATGTCCTGAGTGGGCAGGGACCCTCAAACACCATCAAAGTACAGCTCCTGGCCCTGCACAGCACCATCCCCAGGAGTCACATCACGTGCCTGAGAGAGTTGTCCAAGCACTTCCTAAACTCTGTCAGCTTGGAGCTGTGACCACTTCCATGGGGAGCCTGTTCCAGTGGCCAAACACCCTCTGGCTGAAGAACCTTTTTGCAATATCCAACCTAAACCTCCCCTGACATGACTTCAGGCCATTCCCTTGGGTCCTGTCACTCGTCACTGGAGAGCAGTGATCAATATCTGCCCCTTCTTTTCCCCTTACAAGGAAGTTGCAGATTGTGATGAGGTCTTCCCTCAGTCTCCTCCAGGCTGATCAGACCACGTGCCCTCAGCCACTCATACACCTTCCCCTCCACACCCTTCACCATCCCTGTGGCCCTCCTTCGGATGCTCTTTAATAGTATAATATCTTTTTTATATTGTGGTGCCTAAAACTGCCCCCAGGACTCAAGGTGCCCCCATTCCAGTGCAGAACAGAGGGGGACAATCCCCTCCCTTGCCTGGCTGGTGATGTCGGCTCTCCTGGCTGCCAGGACACTGCTCACTCATGTTCAAATTGCCATCAACCAGGACGCCCACATCACTTTCTTCAGTGCTGCTCTCCAGCCTCTCATTCCCCAGTCTTTACACACAACTAGGATTGCCCCATCTCAGGTTCAGAATCTGGCACTTGCCCTTGTTAAACTACATACAGTTGGAGATTACCCACCTCTCTAATCCATCACATTTTATAGACGATCTGTAGGGAATTAACCTCATAACCTGCAGTTTTGTTTTATCCTTTGTTTTCTATGTCATTTTTCATGGTACTGGAGCTCTTCCCTACTGGTTTCATCTAGTGTTTTATAATGACAAGGAAAAGCAAAATGTGTAAGAATTTTACCAACAGAGAAATCTAGCATTCACTCAGTGCATTACTACCACTGGTTTTAATTTTCAGGTTTTGGATTTCTTGTTTACACAGTTAAGTAAATTTGACTTCCTATGTTAATAGCTGAATTTATCTAGCTTGTACTTTATATTTTTTTTTTCTGTAAAAAGGCCTTACAAGGGGAAGAAGTGTATTTATTTTTCTCTCTTAGATATATCTGTGTCCATTTCTGTTTCGATCATCTCTCCAAAGAGATGCCAGAAGGCAAGTGCAGCACCCTTTCTCATGTCTCAGGATGAGGAGGATGAATTGATGATGGGGTGATCTGTGCTGACTTAAGCAGGCTCCTGTATATGGCTCCCTGCTGCTTTCCCTGGCTCTTTGTGCCCACTTGCGCCAGAGGATCTCAATGTGCAAAGGCGCAGATAAGAGGAAGGTTTACATGACCACTTTCCTTTTTCCTCTGGAAACAAAAGTCATGCTGCAGTGCTAGAGCCACTGTTCTATTCTTATTCTTTTGGTTTTCATTTTTCTGCTATTATTTTTATTTCTTGTTTTTAGGTGGATGATAAAACTGATTTATCTTAAATCAAGGATCTTCTGCCTCTTTACTCAGTGAGAAAGAGGAGCCAATCCCAAGTGCAAAGGAAAGGAGATTCTTATTGCTGGCATCTGTAATCACTGAGGTTGTGCATCTCTTTTTCTCTTTACTCTGTTTCATTTGGGGGCACTTTTTTTATCTTTGTTTTCTTTCAATGTAATTTTCCCTTGTAAGTCACCAAGACCCTCTGAAGGTCAATAAGCCCCTGTAAAGATCAATAAATGCTTTACAAAATATTTCGTTCCATTTTTAAGAAACTGAAAACATAAAAAATTACATCTGCCACTGCAGTATGCTACAAAGGCTTGATGGAAAGAAATGGGGGCAGATTTGTTCAGGGAATTAATAGCTAAATCTGCCTCTATATCATTCACATAATTTATAATGTAAGAATTTAGTGAAAGCATAACTTAACAGTATCTATTTGATGAGTGAAGAAACACTGGGCAGTGTTACATGACGAAACAACACCATTTTGTACCAATGACCTCTGTACAGAATTTACACAAGGGAATTCGTAATACTTTAACCAGACCTTGTTTATCATACCCATATCATATACTCTGTTGTGATCACAGAGGGTGTTTCTACAGAATGAAAATATTGTCTTATTTCTCTAGTGAACAGTTTTGTTTTTATTTGAGCATTTGAAGAATTGGTAAGAATTTCCATCATTGGAACTACAAAGAGAAGTATGTGCAGCAAAGATTGTAAGAAAAATTAAATAGTAGACTGGAGGGGAAGACAGAATGTAGGGCTGTGAAATGTGGTGCTGGCTTATTTGAACAGCTAACTAAATTCCCCAAGTAAAAAATAGACAGAAACAACCTACCCAGCAGCGATAGCTGCAATTATTACACAAATAAATGGATAATTAATAAATTGGTTTGGTTTGGTTTGGTTTGGTTTGGTTTGGTTTGGTTGGTTTGGGTCGTTGGGCTTTCTAAAATTTCATTATTCATTAATATGTTTTAATGCTTCTGATGGTATAATCTATTTTTGATCAGCAGTTATATGAACTACCTGCTTTCAAATGTTACTGTTACTTGAAAAATTCTCTTCTGAACAGCTGGGCCTCTATGCGGCAGGCTAAAGGCGGTCTAGGAGACAGACACTTAACATTTTTGTTTCTTTGTATATCATAAGCACTGCTAAAAAAAATTGACAGACAAATGAAAACACTTCCATTTGTTCAGGTAAAGAAAATATTATGCATGCAAGTGGTCTCCTTAGCCTGAAAAACAGTCATGAAGAGTTTCTTGGTTTCCAAGATATTCAGGAGTAAAACATCAAAGAAATAAAATGCTTCTAACATTAACACAGTCCACATTTCAAATCCTGCCCAGGCTTCTTGGTTGTTTTGTTTGCTGTTACTGAATTCAAATTGTAATGTTTTCATTGCTGCAAGAAATGTTTCCCTGCTCAAATCTTTTTTTCCAAATATGTTTCTCTAAACATCATACTCAAGGCACTCAACATCTAATAATGAAGATGTGTCTGCTTGCTCGGTCTATTTGGTCTTCTCCTTTTATGTGTTATGAGGATAGGTTTTACTTTTATTGTGTTTTGTAATTCTGTTGTTAAGATTGAGCTATGTGTTCAGTCACTTAGTGCAGAGACTTCATGAATAAATTTATTATTCTCCTCCAGATGATAGTGTGATTTAGGTCCTGTTCTCATTGCTTTTTGTATCCCTTGAAGAACAGAGAGTTTAGCTTGTTCTTTTCATGTTATTTGTTCTCCTTGTAACACTGGAAAAGAAATGTACTGGTGTGTTCATTCCGTAAATAATTAGAGAATTTGGTGAAAAAGATCTCAGGTTTTTTTTTTCCAAACATGAATCCAAGAGAAGAAAAGGAAAATTAAATAATACCACAGAATATCAAGTAAATAAAATAAATACCAGATAAATCAAATAAACGCACAGGATACCAGAAGACCAGAAGCCAATGGCTACATTGCATATCCAGAAAGCAGCATGGTATTGAGGCAGGGCATCGCAGAGGCAGTGGGGGGCAATGACTAACCCAATGCTGTTAAAACATCACCTCGGTAAAACAGTTACACAAGTGCACATACAGAGTCTTACAGCACCCTCCGCTGCCCAGTGTCTCCTAGATCTTCCCTGGTTTCCCTCCCTCACCATCCATATGTCTATAAAAACACAATCTTTTCAATAACTAGTTTGGCTGTTATTTAGTTACTGCAGCAAAGTACACTTAACTATTTTTTGCATTTCGTGATCTTGGTGTTTCTTCTGGCCAGTGAATTATGAGTGTCTCCCTCCTGGTTCCTACACCAAGGTGCTCTTCTCTCATTCTTCTGCCTGGAGATTCCCATCTGCACTGTGAACCCTCTTTCTGCCAGTGCTGTTGAACTGCTAGAGTAGAGCAACCTTTAAGCTACTTTTGACTGACTCAAGTTAGGCAACACTGGATGTAGTTGGGAACAGAGGTCGTCTGGTGTAGTTACTGCTAAGGGCAGAAGTACATCCACAAGCACAGTGACAAGCCTTAGCTGGTCCTTAACATTAGATTAAAGTAGAGCTCTACTTAGAATAGTATATGGCATTGGAATATATGCCATTCCATTCAATGCAAATATCTATCACTTACTACACTTAATGCATAAATATATGCTAATACTCACCTGCTTCCCTGAAAAAAGTGCTTTCCTAAGTTGGATCCTCACCTGAGTTTCTGCAGACTCAGCTTCCCACTTGCTCCTTCGGGTTCTGGGACATTTTCTACTCTGTCATTTGACTTCATGCTCTTCCCCACCACAATCCATACCAGCTCCACAAACACCTTCAGGTCTACCAGGTTTCCCCTTTCTAAGCTTTGTGATTTCACTGGTGCTGCTTCCGATACCTAGAAAAGTTCATGGTTTCAACAGGTTTTTTTTTTAAGATTTGCAGACTTAATCCTTTACAACTCCCTTATGAAACTGCTCCTATGGGTTGGGTTTTTTTTTTTTTTTGTTGTTTTTTTTTTTTTTTTTGCTTAGAACTAGCACTGCTTTGTTCTCATTTATGTCAAAATACTATGTCCTGTCTTTTTTTCTTTCTTTTTTTTTTTTTTGGTGTTATTATAGTACAGGATTTTCAGCAGCAATTCTTTTCTTTTTCTAAAAGTGTGACACTGCATGAGAGAGTTTAAGGAGCTTTGACTGAGGTTTGGCAAATGGATATATTTTTAGAGAAAAAAGATTAACAGGCATTCTTCAGGATTATACTTAACTGAGGATTTTCCGAGTTGTTATGCAGACTTGAAGAAGGGCTCACGAGCCACTACCATTTTTTTCTCAATTAGTTGAATAAATGGTGTTATACGTCCCTATAAAACTTTAATTTAAAGATGGTCTATACAGACATAATGCTATTTTTCTGTTCATTAAGAAATTTGCAGACTTACTGAACTCATCCCATCTCACTGTTGCTCTGCCAACAGGCGTTTTGTTTCATTTGGAGATAAATTGCCTGCAAATGCTTTGTGGCACACAAAATATTTCTTTGAGAATGTCAGATCAACATATAGCTGTATCATTAGAAACACAATGAAGATGGCCAGTCATTGCGCACTTGATTGTTGTACTAAAAACCAAGCCTTTACAAAATCCCAAAACACTTTAAAATTGCCAACACTTTCAGTTTTCGTAAACTTATAGTGGAAATTTTTGCCCTGATATTTTCTACCTTCTCAGAATTTTTACTGGCATTTTTTATAAACAGTACTTATTGACAAGAGTGCCTATTTCTACTGTCTTTTGCAAAAAATATATAATTAAGTACCTGAGAATTCAAAGAAAAATGGTAAAGGGAGCAGATGTAATATCACCAAAAAATGACAACCGACATTTCCTGCGCCTGAAAAAAAAATCTGTATTGAATCGCAGGGAAATAAAATGTTTCTTTTACTAGCAGTGGTATTCACATCTGTAACTAAAACAGAAAGAAAAATTTCATGTAGTTTAAAGTTAACATTTAACTGAACATGGTTTCAAGTATTATTTTCAGTTGCCGTTTCCGCTAACATTCTATTGTTGAAAAGCTATTGTTCATGTTCTGAGATAAGAGTGAAAAGAGCTGGTGATTATGTTTGTTGGCTGCTCCAAAGACTTAGAAAAGGAAATAATATTTCATGAGTTTCTGGGTGAATATACCAAGCAGGATGAGATGTTTCCTGAGTAAGCAATAATTTGTAGCCCACACCTGCAGGAACTGGTTCTGTGGCTTTGTGTAACTTAGATGTAAAATTTCTACTTTTCAGGCCATGCTCACTTCAGTTTCCCCAGAGAAAGTACAGTTTCTCCAGCACTCAGTTTTGTAAGTTCCCTGCCTCTGATGGCATGAAGCACTCCTTAATGGAACAGGACATAGTGTTTTAGGGTTATTAGGTGCCCAATCTGCCTGCCAAATCTCGTTCTGGAGTCAAAATACCTGCTGAATCAGCTTCAGAGCATTAATTTGCTTCTCCTGTAGGTTTTATGCAACACTGTAGTTTTCCTTTCTTCTTTTTTCTGTATTCTGTCTGCCCTGTTCCCACAGGGTTTCTTAAATCTGGGTTAATATCAGAGGATTGAAATATTACAATCAATTAAAATTATCCCTATTAGTGACAAAAGCAGTAGAGTACTGAATTAAAACCAGTAGTTTAGTGCTTGTTTCAATGGTGCAATGCACTCACAAATACAATGCACTCCGAAGTTTGCTCGGTGGCGGTGGAGCTGAGGGAGCAGTCACCCTGCACTGCCCTGGGTCCCACAGACACACAGAGAGGCACTGCAGGGCCAGCCCAGCCCAGGACCAAGAAAAGGCAAAGGGAACTCCATCCCTGGCTATGGGACATGCCAAACTGCTGAACTCGGAAACATGGACCAAGGCTTTTATGGTTTTCTCTTTCTGAACAACACATCTGTAACAACTCTGGCATTTGGCATGGATTATAAAAACCCTGCAAACACACACGTGAATAAATAAAATGGCAAAGGTGGTGTCATGCTAAGCAGACCAAAGTGATTACGAAATGCATTCTCAAGCAGACAAGAACATTGAACTATGGATCAAAATATGAGCAGAAGCAGATAGTGTAAGTTGGGGTTCACTGTATAAAAACATGATCTCAGATCTTTAAAGGTACGTAGGCTTTTTTCTCAAATCTTATTTAATATTTTAAATATCTTATTAAATATCACTAAAAATTTGAGCCATTATTAATATTTCCTTAATTACTCCCAAAATATTTAGCCTGTTTAGAGAAATAGTATCACAGAAAAGTCCCTGTTCAGGTTTCTACGCCAGGCCCAATGCCACCATAAAACTTCAGAGGTTTTTAAGTATCTAAAAGCTTCAGATGTTGAAGCCAAAATTGCATTTTATGTGACTCACAGACCAACACATTACTTTCCTTTTTCAGTGCTGTTATTTCCTGAATAACCCTTCTAAAGCAAAATTACATCGGGAAGAGTAAGATACAAAGCCAGTGGAGAGGTTATATATTGTAAATAAGAAGGATATGCTTTTTCTTTTAAGAGCAGTCTGTCATATATTTAATAGTCCTTATGTATATAAGTTCAGCATGATCCATTCATTGTCTTCACATATGTATTACTGAGAACTCCTTTTCTTCCTCAATTTATGCTAAATTTTGGGGAAATAAGTTGTCTTTGAAGCACTTGGAAGTTTACTATTTTGTGACTTCCAAGCTCTAAACCACTCAGAAATGAAGTAACAACTCATTACAAGCACTTGTCGTTCTTTGGTCTTATCTGAAGTTTCTATCCTCTTGAGTTACTTTAACAGCATTAAATCAACACCATCTACTCAAGAGTTGCCAGTCTGGTACTTTTTTGCCAGATGATCTCTCTTTTAATGGAGTCTGTGGAAAGCAGCAGGGTATTCCAACTCTACAATTTATCCTCAATAAAAGCAATCAAAGCTGTTGTTTTCTTATTCTGTAACAGAGCTCTGCTTTATATCATATTGTGGAAATTTCCTTCCCTGACTGGCAGCAGCAGCTCAGGCCAAAAGCTGTGAAAATGGCAGAGAATGATCACTTCTGGTGATACTCTCTGAATGTGCTGACTATATCATCAGAGAAACAAAATGTGTCTCTATGATAACAAATTTGGCCATCTAGCACCTGACATTTGGCAAACTCCTGAACATATTGGTAGTGGATGAGATCTGTTTCTTTTACTTAAATCAACTAAAGGAAAGTCCTCTAAGCCATAGATTCACAGTAGCAAGCTTAATTTTTGATTGTGATGGCAGCAGAGACTGTGCACAAGCCAGGGTTTGTAGACATCAAGAGTAAAGGTAAGTATAGCTGTAGAAAATTAAAATACTTCTTTCTGCAACTGGTTGTCCTCCCTCTCTGTTATGGTTACTGCCCTCAAGAGTAGAGGCAGTAGGACAGAGCTTAGATTTGCACCTCGCTGTGCCAGGTCATATCTCAGTGTGTTGGATTAAGCCACTGATGAGCAGCTATAGAAAGCCCCGATAAAACCACACTGACACAGTGGAGTAGAGCTGTGATTCCATCATTTCAATGCAGGAATTACAGAATTATAGAGAAAAGAGAGAGCAGACAACTCAGCACTGAGGTCTTAGTCAGCTATGACTAGATTTGACATATTCCAGAAACTGCGTGTTCTGGGAATAACAAGTGGAAAGGGTTAGACTGCTGGCTGGGATTTACGACTATGAGCTGGTCTTGTGAAATTTCATCTGAACTGAGGGTGCCTCAGTCAGCCAGAGAGCTAGGAGGAAAGGCTGGAGGCAGAGAGAAATTCGTACTTCTGTTCCAGCTTTCAGCAGTTCAGAAAACTTCTAAAGCTAGTGTTTGTGAAAGACTGGCATTTACAGCCTGAAGGGCTTCACTGCCTTAGCTGCCACTCTGTGTTTGGATGCTGCCTTCTAGCTCTCTTTGAAAATTCAGCTGAAAAGGAAGGTTTCAGTTTCTGTCCACCTTTTCTTTAACAGAGGACTTTCAGAGGAAGCTCAAAATATCTTGCACATATTGAATGAAGCTGTGCCTTCATTTCCTGGTTTAAGACAAGAATTACAGAAGTTTATTCACTGCTTTTCTGTTGAAGTTGTACCACTGTCCAGAAAGAAAAAAAAGACTGAGAGGGCCAGAAAGGAGAAGAGAGTAAACAACTGGAATGTAACTCACAGCCCCTTAACATGCAGCCTGGCCTAGGAAGAGGCCAGCTCAGATACCGCTTCTGGATTTTATTTGTGTATTTTTCAATGCCAAAATGCATAAACAATCCTTGGGGCAGGGAGCATAGCCTGGAGGAGGGACCATATCAGATCACTGAAGAACCTCTTCGTGCTCCCATTCCTTACCCCTTCTGTGCTTCTGAGCCTCGTGCTCTTTCTACAGCTGTTACATCTACATGGTACTCTGTGTGCTGAAACCAATAATGGCCTGAATACAGCGTGAGCCAAACAAAAGACACGAGATGAAGACAGTGTGCTCATGGGCTAATTTAATTCTTGCCATCAGTCCACCAGTACATACTAAGCTATACTCTGGCGTCTGCATGATTTAAGCATTACTTGTATCTCCAGAGTTTTTCAGAACCTGAGGACTAGCTGTCATATCAAAATCCTGTTGAGCAATATGCTTCTACTGTTAAGTCAAAGCTGCAAAGAATTAAAAGTAGCATAAAATTGTCTTTATAATCCAAACTCTTCTTGGATAAGTCTCTATTCAGAGATCAGCATAATCCTCAAGAACTTCCTCATGGCGTATATGAACAATGTGACCATCATGTCTTCTGGGCCAGCAATTTGCAACATCACAGGGAAATATCTTGCTTTCCAATGTTAGGCATTCACCACAGGGACCACTGAGGCAGTGACAAAAGTGATGATCTGATAAATGAGAAACAGGCTGTCCGTACCTCACAATAACGAAGTAGTAACAAGGACAGCCTAGGAACAGCAGTCTTCTCTTGCTAACTAGCCCTAAAATCTGTCTACAGATTGCCCTATTGGTCACTGCATCACTGCTCGCTCTGCAAAGTGAGATCAGAATAACCATTGCAGTCAATAGCAAGGACACTTCACTCAGCGCGCAAACCACCTCAGATGCTTTCTCTTCAGCTATGTCATTGCTGAGCTTAGTGTAGCTGCAGCAAATATTTGATGTTGCCATCAAACATCTTAAATGTTTGGACTCAGAGTTTTCCACCCAAGTTGCTTAAGCATAAAATGATTTCATTTCAGAGGACACAGTGATGTCTCTATGTGATCAACATCTCAACATTGTTTAATTAGGTGCCCAGCAGATTTAGTAGGTTTTTTAGTTATCACTCACTCTGGCAGAGGTGTTTCAATTCCACATAGTCCTCATGTCTGTAGCTTAGTCACCTGAGTGAGTTTCTTCTCCTTAAGAGGTGATGGAAGAAGATTGACACTTCTTAATAGTGAGAAAAACACATAAAGGTCAGAATGGCTGAGGTCTTTCCATGAGCCGTGGAGATTACTTCTTGCATCTAATTTTCTAACTTGAATGTCTCATTTAAGTGACTAAAGTTACAATGGATAAACCCAGGCCCAAGTGAATTTTCAATTAATTAAATTAGCAGTTAACCACTTCTAACTGCTATTCACCAAGTAGTTGTCAACAATGTCTCAGTTACTATCCTGGTGACATGCAGCTGAGTTATCTAATTCATTTGCACACAAAGATTATAGTATTTAAAACATGATGACAGTTCTCTTTTGGGCTTTTATGGACATCTGTGGATTTTCTCCATAGTGTATTTTCAGCTGTTTAGGTAATATAATTGGCAGTATTGTTGGTTTGAAAGATTGCATCTGTAATCTTGCACAGACAATGTTATGTAAGGAAACACTCAATGAGCTTTTGAAATTAAGGGATAAGATATAATTTAACATAAGATTCTTTGAATTCAGCAAAATTGGGATTTACTGTCATCTAATAGAAGAAAACAATAGTACCATATCTCTTGTATTTTGTGTATTTGAGGAGACTTGCCCATGGCAAAGTAAAGAACAACATGACCTTTCCATACAAAACTATAATTAAAGCACGCCTGACATCTGTAAACCTTCAATAATTGCCATTATTTTGGTGGCTTATGTATAATAAAGCATGCTACTGTACTGTTGTCATCGAGAATGCAGTTCATTACAGCCTCAGCAAAATGCTGAATGCACCTTCTGGGCTGACACAATGCTATCCATGAGGCAGGGAGTTTGGAGTTCTCCCTTTTTTCAGAAAAAAAACCCTTCAAAATGGTTTATACAACCACAGAAGAAGGTGTCTGCCCAAGCAGATGAGAACAGGTGACTTCGCAGGTGCATTTCCATGGCAAACTACAGCTAAACACAACTGAGCACTGAAATGGGTTGTAATTTTAATCAACTCCAAGAAAAAAGGAGGTAAAGTCCATTAAAAATCTGTCCAAATCATGAAAATGTGGCCCATGCTACAGGTAAGTAATAATTAACTGAAATATTAGTCTCTGTCAATGGCAGGGCTAGCTTATAGTTTTGACTCTTAAAAACCTCCTGCTCCCCCAATAATTGTGTCAAAGGCCTGTAATGATGTGACCACCAAAACAAATATTTGAAAAAAGGCTATGAGAAGGAACATTGGGGCAGTTAAGATGGGGAATGAAGACCTCTGTATCCTTACCATATTAATCTGGTTAGAATGAAGGATTTGTTAGCATATTGTACCTTTTAGATACCATTTTTTGTGTGTTGCACTCCTAACAGATCAGGCATACAGTACAGTAAGCCTACATACCAGTGAGAGGGTGCTTTCCAGTTTATGTACCAGATATTGAGAAGAATGGTTTCCTAAGTTCTTGATATGACCTATCACCTTTCAGGGGTAATATTTTAGCAATGGAAAAATCTATGCATATAGAGAATTCTTCTATTTCACTTATGTCTCTTTTCTCTTGTTTACAGCTGTTACTTCCAGTATTATTCTAGATTTATAAGATTAATATTCAAATTTTTTACCAGAGAACTTATCACAATTTTGAATTTTGGTGTTATTTTATTATCTGTTTCAATTCTTTCAACAGAAAGTAAAATTTAATCATTTATAATAATTAATAATTTTGAATTATCTCCTCCGTATTAAAATAATCCCCATGAAGTCACCATAGTGCAGATACCATGGGACACGGGCAGCTCCTTCCAAGCTGAATTTCAGACTTCTGCGTGTTGTGTTTGTACGTGGCTTTTCTGTAGTCAGAAGCTCTGATGAGCTCTGTAGAGCCCAGGAAGGGAGTGGCAGCTGTTATTGCCTGTTCACTGCAGAGAGCTTTTACAGCACCCCACCATTTCAAGAGATTCGTGGAAAGAGGAAAATATGCTTCCTTCAGGCTTGGCTGGATTCAAAATTAGCTCCTGTTATTCCTTCATCATTTAATCTCTTTCTTGTTAACAGTTTAGCATCATGAAACGGGCCTGGTAGTACACATTCAGGGTTGTAATTTTTGTCAACTTGGTGATTATACTGCCTTTCTGGTAAAAAGTTCTCGACGTATGGGTTTTAAACTGTCCACTGCTTGACCTACCTCAAACCATATTTCTTTGGTTTCAGAAAGCAATAAGAATTTCTGTTCTGTTTTAAATCTCACTTATTATGATGCTTCTCTGTTTTCAAAATAGCCTCTCTAAACATAACTTATTTTAAAAGTGTTTTTAAATTTAAACAGCCATCTCAAAAAGCACAGAAACGTATTAATAGCTCTTGGAGAGACAACTTTTGTCTTTCTGAATTTGGCACAGGCATGGTGTAAGTATTGTCAGATAACAACTTCCCCAATTAACATAAATAGCATATGCTCAAATGGCTTTTGTTCCTTGTACAGAACACACTGAAGTTGTTTGATTTTTTGGATACATGAAACATTTTACTAGTCACCCAATACGGTTATCTGGAGGTTGTTATTTCCAGATTAATAATATAAAGAATATTGGCAAACACAGTTCTGAAAAGGAATTTGTCATCTTAAGCATTTTAAGAGAAACACATGATTAATGTGTTGAATTAAAACAGGAGTTGGATGAAAGCAGGCACCAGGTTATGTATGTAAAACATTTTCCCACCATTCCTGATTTCCTCCAAGTCTCTAGAGAATTATTGGTATATATAAATGTTTAATAAATAATTATTTTTCATAGGATTAACCTAAGAATGCATGGAGATTTCACCTTGAAAAGAAGGATGTGTGCTGGATGATATTTAATGATTTATTTTCCTGTTCTGATAATAAATCGCTGCATTTCTCTTTGCTCTTTGGACATAATGCCCTGACATTACTTTTGATACCATGCCCTATATTTGTAGGACAAACATTGTTTTCAAACCTTTTATTTTCTGAGGTAGCAATCATGTTTTAAAAGCAAATGTGTTGTACTAGAAGAAGGAATGCTGTTGGCAAAAGAAGCTGTTTTAAATGTTGGTGAAATCTATATAAGCCTTCCATAATAGTCTTCTACTTTTTATCTGGAGCTTTCTACCATAAACACTGCATATATTAAAATGGCAACTCTTAGCAGCTAATGAATATATTTATAAGAACATAATACACAACAATGTAAGAAGTGAAGACAAGACAGAAATTACTCACCTTTCCTCATTCTACATGTGTGTATAGCCTTAGTATTAACCCACAGAAAGGCTGTCTCCTGGGCACTGGTCTTAGCCAAGCACTCGACAGAAAACAAAAGCCTAATGACATTTCTTCAATTAGTTTGAATTCTCTGTATAAAAAAGGAGAGAAAACCAAGAGAGCATCTTGATACAAAAATATTATTTTGAAATAAGTAGGTGTGGAGATGCATTTGTAGCAACTTGACTTTCTGAGAATAAATCATATAAATACTCTTACTATCCATTTTTGTGTCAATCTTTATTCTCCTTCTCTACCTAGAATTGTGTAAAATCTGTGCTGACAGCTCAACAAATTCCTAGGAGTATGACTTTGACAAACTAAGCTTTTCTTTCTCCTGACTCTGCTATCCTGCTTCCTACCTGCTCTTAATTTCTACTTAGTTGATTTAAGAACAAATACACTGTTTCTCTATTGAATAGGATTCTGAGAGTATTGAAACCAAACTGATAAACTTCAGATGCTCACTGAAAGTTAGAAGATGGAACTGAGAATTGACATCAAGTGCACTTGTATCTCCTGAAGCCTAACTGAAGCAAACAGTGCTTTCATACACTGAAATGCAGCGAGAGAACATCTGCTTGTGGTTTTCCTATCCACTCTTGGCTCATGTGGCAGTTTTCATTCCAAAAATTTTTGCCTGATATAATATTTTACCGGGTTTTTTACACACAGAGCTGGTACCTCCATCTGATATGGGGGAGTTATAGCTAAGCTCACATCTCTGTTGCCCATATTTGTATAGGAAACTTGGCCCCAGAGTAAACAATGGTATGTATGATCTCCTCCACATATGCAGTCTTGGGGAATGACGCACCAAACAACACCTATTGCAGGTATTTATTTTGCAATCAGCATCCATTAGTTTTTGCCACATATTTTCATATCCTCGTTTGTGGTAATTCTGGTCATCTTATCTGAGTGGAGAGGAATAATTTCACGTTCTTTGTAAATTCATTACTGATGTACATTAGTCACGTATTATCACTGGAAAAGTATTTCTGCTGAATTTTTCTCAAGCTGCCCAGCAGAATTTACAATTTCATAGGGCTGCCTATGTTATAAATGGATATTTTATTTCCTATTGTAACAGAACACAAATATGTAATTAACAGTGGGGAGACCAATTTCTGCAGTTTGTCCTTGGACATATTTATACTAATTTAATTTTGTTTTGAGTTGTTGGAATTCAGTATTCAAACGCAGCTCAGTCTGTGGCTTGCTAAAGAATTTCGGGCAGTGTTTGGAGGCTGCTGAAGCTCTCTATAACTGTCTGATGCTCCTAGAAACATTGGTAGGTTCTTGCAGCAGGGACAGGAAATGGTCCTTTATGTGCAAATTACCCCTCTTCAGAGATGAGTAATTTATTTCTATGATAAAAAGCTCTTTTATTAATGCTTGTATTACTTCAAACCCATTTTTACATCATATATTTAGAATAACAGCAACCAAAATCTTCATGTAATTCCTCACCTGATAAGTGTACAGTCTGAAAATATCTGTATTACAAAGTATCATGAAAACACCAGCACATGAACGAAAGATTATTATGAATTCAGCTGGGTTGTCACATGTATATCTGCTTTAGAAGTACCAATACTACACTCCTCTCTCTCCATTCACCCCCACTCCCTGCCTTTTTCCCTGTGCCTTCTTATTTAGAAGAGAATGTGCTAATCCTCATGGAAAAAAAAAAAAAAAAAAAGAGAGAAATCTTTATTTCCTGTGATTTTCTGTAATTTTCCTTTAGATTCAAACCTCTAAATTATATAGGGAAATATGGTGCCACATTCACATGCAAACTATTTTTAGAGAACATGAATAATTACACCAGATGGTTGTTTAATTCTCTTGGCATTATCTCTACTGTACATTTATGGCTTAAAGTAATATTTCCTTACACTTTTCAATAGCTGTGGAAGGTCATGGGTAAGTCCTGTTCCATTATTTACATCTGATCCCTTTTATAGACATATTTCAATGATACAGCTGTTGGTGGTCTACAGAGATGCTGATCTGCAGGCTTATAATAAACTATTCAGCTCTTAGAGACAAAGAAGTATGTTCATAAGAAAACTTTACATCTTTGACAGCAGATTGTTGTTAGTGTTTTATATACAAAGGAGCACTACTCATTCTATGATTGCCTTCATTTAATCTTCCAGGATTTACTAAAATTACCCCTTTCAACTGCATCTTCATTTTATTCAGCAGCAAGAACAGGAGAGGTGTTTCTTCACATTCTGCATACCTTGACTGTGCTCTGAGGATGTGCATAGCAAATTTCTGCACTTCAATCTCTTTGGTTGCTTAGTGAAATTGCCTAGGCAATTACTTCCTTCTAAACTCCTAAACATTTGGACCAGTGTAAAAGATTTATTCTTTAGGTGTTATTTCTGAAAACCACAGATTGTTATGTGTCAAAGTTAATTCGACTGATGTAGAGAGCTTAAAAGCACACATTCTCAGGAAGTATCTGGCACCAGACTACGGAGGATGAAAATTTTGTATCGAAAGAACTTTAGAATTGTATTTTTGTTCTGTTCTGAGACAAAAATAAAACCTTTCAGATACTTACATAGGAAGGGAAATATATCAAAGTATCTGGCTTTGGCTCCAAAATGCAAGTAATTCTGTTTAATAAGTGTATTTATAACTCATGTTGCTTAGAGAGCTGGCCTTAGTCATAGGAGCCATCTGTTGTGTTTAATTCCTTAAATTTTGATCCAGCATTTCACTGGAGAAGGCAGAATAAGCCTTTGCTTTTGTTGCTTTGCTCAGACTATTGTCTTAACTGCAGTTATAGGTTATTATTTTGGCTCTAATGAATATGTTGGTGTATTTTCATTTTGTTGAGAGGGTCCTGATAGTTCCTGAAGTTCCTGATAAGTCTGAGCCATGGCGGTATGTAAGAAAATAAAGAAATCCTGGTGGGTTTTGACCCTTCTGAAGCTGAAAGAATCTGAGCAACCCAGTAACAGGCTCACACTCAGACAAATTTGGCTAAATTCAGCATAATAAAAATATACTGGGCCGATTTCTCCTTCTATATATTTCTGTGCACCTGCAAGTTATATGCAACAAGCAAAAATTTTGCACTCCATGCAGCAATTGACCTTTTATTATCCTCACCCTGAGCAGGGGGTCTGGGCTATGAAAAGAAACCTAAGTTAGGAGGGAAGGGGAATGGGAAGGGGAAGGAGAAGGGGAAGGGGAAGGGGAAGGGTTTTCCAGCACTGCTTTGGTAATTTGGTATCAATATGAAATTTCATATGTTACAGATAGTTGGTATATTTGGGATTATAATACTTAAAATTTCATCATTTCCTAAATGCTTGTGCTCAAGGACAGCTCTGACTAAAAGCAATCTGACTAAATACGTATTTGTAGACTAGGTGTCAAGAAATGAAATATACGGTATTGTTCCTGGCTTACAGTATACTTTTCTTCTTGTGAATAGCATGTAACTGAGGTGTATGTGTAACATTTGACAGTTAACTCATAGTTCAGGAAGTCTTCAAACACTGCTCTCAGGAACATGGTGTTATTCCTGGGGCTGCCCTACGCAGGGCCAGGAGTTGGATTCGATGATCCTTATGGGTCCCTTCCAGCCAAGGATATTCTATGATTCTAATTCAGGACATATAGATGAAAGCATTAGCTCGTTTTCAGGTTTTATTGCAAATGAGAACCCAGTCTAGATTCAAGTTATCTGTATGATTTATTATTCTTGTAACACTATCTCTCATTTTCTGTGTTAGAGGACATGTGTTTCTTTCTGGATAGATATTGAGTCCAGTGAGAGGATAAATCAAACATCTTGAGCAAATTCAATGAAGATGCAATCTTCAGGTGGCCCGAGCATTTTCCAGATCATAAGGCAACAGTGGGTCCTTCCTTGGCGGAGGGGATAGATTTGGGGAAAGTAAGAAAAAGTTCTGCAGTGTATGTCAGCTATGTAAATCAACTACCTGACCTTCCTTGTACTTTCTGTGCATGTAAGACATGGCTGCAATTCCTCTACATTTGTTCTGTTTCTTATCTTGGTTGGGAGGCATTGTTTCCACCCTAACCTACAGTAACTTCCTAACTCCCATCAAACCTGTCTACTTTATGCATTCAAGAAATGTTAGAAATAGAAAAGACAAAATGTGGCACCATACATCAAGCGCATTAATTCTCAACCAATTTTAAATAAACTGAGGAAGTGTGACATGTTGATGCACAAGGACCTTATACTTGGCATATGGTGAAGAAAAATGCAGGACAGCTGCAAATGTTGATGTGCAACACAGAAAACAAACTGTGGCTAGAAAACTATATCTGTATCTTAAATGATAAATTCTCACCATCACTCAAAGCTAAAAGAAATTCCACATCGTTGTCATTACAGTTCCCACATATATGACTTTCTTATCACCTTATCTAGGAGAAGCTGTCATTTTAAATAGAAACACAAAACATCCAGATAGATTATCTAATTAAGTTTGTAACTGCAATATAAACTGCAATATAGAAGGAAGAAATACGAGCTAAACCCCAGGGTTAATTGGTGTTTAGAGCTCTAAGGTAACAGAGTTGGACTGCTCACTTCACAGGGGTTGTTTTATGTTGCTGAGGGCTGGCACAAGCCTTGCGCAGTACACTGTGTTCTGCACTGTTAGGTCAGATGTGAATATCCTGTTCATAAAAACCACTAGTGGAACTGTAATAATTTTTTTTCCTTAAAATTATGCACTTTCAACAAACAGCAAATATGATGTTTAAATCTCTTTTAGCACTGCTTATAAGAATTGTCAGGAATCAGATAAGCATCAGAACTTATGTATTAAAATAGAAAATTAATGAAGTGAAGACTAAATTGCAAACTTTCTTTGCTTTTGAGTGGACATAGAAGGTCTTTCTTAATTTTCTTTCACTAAGAAAACAAAGTTTGCAGAAAAATTTAGAAGATGCTGCAAACGTAATTACCAGAGCTATACTAGCTCAGTTACACTAGCAATTGCACTCATCAGTGTGTTCCAATAAAACTTCTCTCTTCACTTTAATTTAACCAGGAATATATGTGACGAAAACATATTAGGCAACAACTCACAAAAAAATGTCTTGTAGTCTCTTATTGTAGTGGGTAACTCTAGTTAAGTAGTGTACTAAGAGCTTGTGTATCTCTTTTATTAGTGCTACTGCTAAAGTAGAAATACTTCAGCTAATGCTGTCCATCACCTTGACACTCTTCCTCTTGGGACAGAGTCCTCTGGCATCAAATCCCTGTCTTCAGCTGTAGAAGAATCATTCCTCTTGTTCATTTTTTTGACTATCACATCAGGTCCAAGAAACATTCCTGATATTTGATATTTGTTGTGATATTTGAGAAGCTCAAGCCCAAAGCTTTCCCACCTACAATGCACTATATTTTGCACATTGATTCTGTTTTCTGTTTAACAACAGAGAACTATCTCAAAATAAACTGCTAAGTGGCTAAATGCTAGCTTAATGCTGAAGGTTGAAAATACTGTAAGTGTGTCATAGCACAGTAATATTATTGCCTAGCAGTAAATAAAGGAACTTAAAAGATGCTATAATTTTCTTCTCATAATGCACCTTTAATTACAGTTTTATTGTACCTTCAGCATGTATTAAGGAAATAATGTAATAATTAATAATTTAAGCATGACTTTATTGTAAAAACTGTAATATTGGGTGTACTGCTACCAGTCATCTAGTTAAAATGGAGCCTGTATCACTTACAGTAGGAGAATCGATATGCACTATCCCTAGATTGTCATAGTAAAGTAGCAAGTGATTTTCTATAGATAGGGGCAAATTCAACTCTCCATATTGCTCCAGAAAACTTAGGAAGAACTTCAAATAGCTATATCAGATTTGGAATTGGACCAAATGGTACTGTGGGCAGGTGTCACTATCTTTTTTAAAGGGATTTATTCAGCTTCCCTAAAATTCATTTGAACAAAATCTGTTAATCTGCCATGTAGTTAGTGTCTGAAGATTTGATGGATGGATCATATTTTCTGATATTAACAGAAAAGGAGACACTTCTCTCCACAGAAAATGTTATAGAAAGCACCTTCTTCCTTTGTCAAGGCAATTGAAAGATTACTATAATTATACATAATGCTAGACTAGAAGCAGAGGATTACAAAGTGCATCCTTGGACCTCCCAGGCTATCCCTGAAGGCAATGCAGCATTCTGCATGGAAGGAACTGATGTTTTCTTTTTGGTACTGATTAGACATGGGCGTCCACTGCAAACCAAACAGAAACCATCACACATGCATACTGCTGGCTGTGCCAGCAAAACAGGACAGAAGCAGTACAGAAACATTTCTTCTTCCACACTTCTTTCTTGTTTCTGCTTCAGGGGGCAAATCTGCATCCTTCTCACCCATGTTGGAACATCAAAAATGTGACTTTAGGGGATCATTACTGCCCCACACTGACTGTGGTACTGACCAGTGCAATAGGTATCCTCTGCAAAACCAGTTCTGGAAGAAAATAACAAAATCCTTTTGCTGGTAGATGCTACTATATTCTCTCTGGGACGTCTTTCTCCATAACTGAAATACCTGACCTAGCATAAACACTTCTAATTAAATTCATTTTTAAAATTATTTGGCCCTGACACACAAACCTGCTTTTTAAAGGAATGCACAGTATTCTAAAATTGTAATGCATTCTAATCTTATCAAGGATTAAAAGAAGTAAGCTAACTGACCAGGCTTCATCCATGTGCCTGATTTCTTCTGCAAGTCTCTTGTGCCTGCAGTACATTCCTAAAGTCAGCAAGGATCCAGCAATGAACAGCCCAACAACTGTACAGACAGGTTCCAGTAGCAGAATCAGTTTTTACATTATAGGATAACTCAGACTGTTGGCAGAATTTCTCCACATCTCAGTAGGCTGTCTCCAAGGGTCAGAGAAGTCAAACACCCCAAATGATTTTTTTTCTATAATATCACATCTACTTTCTGGCAAGGCCTGGTAAGGAGACATATTCTTTGTCTTCACTTATGGATTTGCTTGATAAACATGCAGCTTTCTGAAAAAACTTAGGTGCTTAAATCTGTGATGAGAAGATGCAGTCTGGAAAGACCAGTTTATCTGCCAGGATATGCTGCACTGCATCTGTAACTAGGCAGATTTACAATCAAAACCACACTCAGACTTGTGAAGTTTCACTGGTAGAATGGCAAATTTCAAATACATCTTTAAATAGAATGAAAAAAGGCAATTTCTGTGAAACAAAACTATATTTCTGTAGGTAAGAAATGAGCAGTTGGCTTAATTAAATCAGTCATCAGGATTGAAGATTGTAGAAAACTTTGGGGGAGAGCATGTACTTACTGGAGTAATTCTAACTAAGAAAGAAAATGTAAAATCAATACAGTCATTTCAGTCTGCATTTACTTCAGAGAGGGGAAGCCAAGGACAGGATATGTCAATGACTGGAGTCCACTTAGAAAAAACATGACAGAAGATAATTTAACATGACTGTCACTAACCAGAAGATCCCAGGATGATGATTTTACATCATGACACATTTTAGTTTGGTTTATCTGTACCTGTTTCCAAATATAGTCAGGAACCTGTTAAAGAATTCTGGTTTTGTTTTTTCATCTTATTTTTTAAGTGTTGTTGAATTATTTCAGAGAGGCTGCATTCTCCCTCTGTGCATGGTGATGAGGACTGAACCTGAAGATTTGACATTTGCCTCTTATGATCAATCCCATGCTTACCAATCAGAGGGGCCAGCCTCAGGAATACATCTTTCTGACAGATGTCAAGCATGGCAGGACAGTGTGGAAAGAAGCTGAACCTGACACATTATCAAGAACACTGAGAAAAGGGACACCAGTCTTGATGGTCCAGGGCCTGGGACATGCTAAGCATCACCAGCACCTTCTGCTGATGCTCCTCCGAAGTCCTAATGCCGGGCTGAAAGCTCTTCCCACTTGACACAGATTCTTCCTCCAATGACACAGCAATGCTGCTTGGCTAACTTCAAATAAGTGAAGATAATGGAATTATAAGAAATACTTTTACACACACACACACACACACACTTGCAGAGGAATCTATTACAGATTTAACTACATTGAATCACACTTCACAGCAAATCAGACTGGGAGAGGTAAAATATTTAATACCTTCAAATGTCTGGTCTTTTCCCTTCCAAGGCTTTCTTCGCTTTTGGCATGGGCAAGGAAATGGGACATAAATACATTCCCTTATATTGGGCTTAGACATCGCTATATCAAGCAAAAAAATGTTGTATTTTAACATGGTACGTTGTAAACGGAGACTGTTCAGATATTGCTGTATATCCTGTCTGAATAGGATAAACTGCTATTCAGTGTTAGGAATATATAAGCATTACTGTAATATTTCCAGTCATCAAAGAGGTGGCTGAACACAAATGCACTATAACTTTTCATTATTGTCAAAATTGCATTTCAGCCACTTTGAACTTCCAAACAGATCACTGCTCAGAAGTCATCCACTTTTTCTGAAGAAAGTACCAGTGTGTGTTAGGTCATATTATTAAAGGCTCATCTCCACAAACACTAAGATGCAGAGAGTCACGCTGGCAAGTGAGAGAATCCAAACAAACTCATTAGAGAAAGGAGCCCCTGCCCTGGCTCCTCCCAAGGCTGTCAGAGGACAGCCATCAGTGCTCTGGGGGTGGCACCTGTCACCATTAACGAATGAGAGAGCTTTCTGGATCACTTCACAGGTTGTAGTGAGGAGGTGAGGTGAGGAGGTTAACGCTTACTGGGTTTGGGGGTCGTTGTGGGGTGCTGTGGAAGAGCATCTTGGGAGTATAAAAGACCTCATTATGAGGTGTTTAGGGGAGGAACCAAAGAGATAGAAATGGAGAAATTATCATGCTTTGCAGAGGAACAAGCACGGAAACAGGGATAGGGATAAAAGGGGCCAGCGGCATTTTAGCTGGTCAATACCCTTGTCTGATCATGTCCTATGCCTGATCACTGCAGTCTGTCCTGTGTTCTCATCAAACTCAATTTCTAACTATTTAACTGAGCGAGGGACTCTATATTCTGGTGCTGTTGGCATTTGCATGAGTGCAGATCTTTCTCTCCATGCTGTCCCATGTGGCACATGCACCTGTATTCCATGCAAGTCTGCCAACGTGTGTATGTGTCCGTGCTCAGCCTCACTGGGGCTGGACAAGGGGACACAGGTACAGCAGCTCTGCTGCTGTAGGGTTACTGGATTTGGCAAGCTGAAATGTTTTAATTTGACAAGCAACTAAAAAGGAGCTTCAGTATCTCTGGGATCATCACAGATTACTTCATGTGGGTATTAGCCAAATTTAACTAAGATAGTTCTGGAAAAAAAGAAAAACAAAATCAAAATAAAAGAAAGAGTGATGTGTTGTACTGTCCCACTGAGATAGAATATATGAATTATCCTGTTAAATTGGCACATTAGCAATGCATTTTCCATTCAGGAACGAAGTCTGGTTTATCAAGAAATAGAAAAATATCTTTCTGCGAGGCTATACAGTGTTTTGCCTGTACATGGTAGAGGCCCCTATGGTACAGTGGTGAAACCTTGTAGCACTGAGTGTCTTGGGGAAAAACGAAAAATCCTAGAAAAAGAGGTTGAGGGTTACTATTTTGAAAATACATTATTGGGACTTCTCTGCAAGTTATGTGCATTATCATCATCAAGGTCTTGCGATTTCAACAGGTATTCATGTGTTCTTGTTACTCTCTGGGTCAAAACAATAAATTCAAGAAAAGTGGAAAATTCCACCAAATTAATGTATTCTTGTGACAAAATAGTGATGCAAACTGAAAGTAGTTTACAAGACAAGCAAAAATCTGTTCTGTTCTGTTGCCTTATAAGGAGTATTCACAGCAAGGGATGAAATAGTTTAAACTGAAATATCAGAAAGAAAGGAGATGCCTCTCTTCATAAAGCAAACACTTCATTTATCCCTTGAAATTGTATATCACAAAAGGAAAAGCTTGCATCCTTGAAGGAAACAAGTCTCATTCAAATGACTGCATGAGTGAGACCAAGTTCTTCAAAGGCTTTTTCTCCGTTACAAAGTTCTATAGGCACAACCTTGTTCATAATGAGTCAGATACCCAATGCAGCAATGCCTATAAAGTCTCAGAAAGAGGCAGTCATGGCAAGCAGAACTCCTTTGGCAGCAAGGTTTGTGGTGGCAGATTGATTTGTCTTCCCTGCATTAAGCCTTCAGCTGAAAACGCTGCTAATTTCATGTAACTCTGGTTTTGTAGCATAGTATACACATATCTGCTGTATCCCAGTGAGATGTTCTTCCAAGACAGCTGTGGTAGAAATATAGATAGATCACAGAGGAAATCAGTCACCTTCAAAGTCCGTGTAAATGTAGAAGAATTAACCCATTCCTTGTTTCAGTCACAGACCCCAGATGTCCCCCTAGAATAACACTCAAATCATTGGGAGTACACATGCCCATCTCTCACTTCTAATTTACATTAAAAGAAACACTTCAACAAGAAGACATAGAAAATGCTATGTATTTTTGACTTTTATTTGGGAATCAAGCTGTTAAATTTTTCACAGGTGGTTGAACTGCATGTTTTTCTCAATTTTCTGGGCACACTCTGGAGTCGGATTTGCACAGGTGCAGAGTACACAGCTGTAAGTGAAGTCAATGAAAGCTGTTCTGTGGACACAGGAAACGTTCTATAATTCTGAGGTGAATTGCATTTTTAACACTGTAAAGCCATGTACTGAACTACTTCACTGACTTTTTCAGGGATAACGAAATGATGAGCAATAGACACACACCTGGAATAAAAACTTTCTTGAAAAGTTGTTGAAATTTGGCCAAATTGCATGAAAGTGAAAACTCAGTTTTGTGTAACAGGGAAGTGTTAAGCATGCTTAAGTAAATGTGACATAGTCCCAGTCTGACTTATGGTAACTGTTCTCAGAATCCCTATTCATTATAAAAAACTTTCTACTCTGGCAAAAAAAAAGTTTAGAATCAACTAACATAAGCCTATTTTCAATTCAAAATTAATGGCTGAGATGTTTTTCTTCCAAATATTAAAAGCACTTATAATATCAGAGAGGCTAATTGACTGTCAAATTTACATCAGTTAATGGCGTTTTGTAGGTACTTAAGTTTAAAGAGATCCACATTAATTTTGCTCTGCCCAACTCTTTGGGACACTTGCATTCCCTGCTAATAAAAATTGCATTAATTGGAGAGAGAATATAACTTTTTGCAAGGTTAGAAGCAATCATCAGTATGTTTAAATTATGTAATGGATTTTTAATTCTCATCCGTAATTGCAATATATACTAATGAGACTGCTTCAAAAGATCAGCCATCTTCTTTGATAGTGTGTCACCTGATCTGTGTAACATCACCTTGCAAGCAGATCTATGCATGCTGTATGATTTGAAAATATGGAATATGTTTTCACATAATGACATCATTTCAGTGTTGCTAGCCACTGATAAAGAGAATGGTTGGGGCATCACTTTGGGGAAAGAGGGAGTTAATAAAATAAGCTCTTGTAGAACAAACTACAAAAGAGCATTTTCTTTAGTTTACGTGGCTACTCTACAGTCTGTGGAGAATTAATTAGTATGGAAGCAGTATGGAAGTATGGAACAAAGAAGTATGGAATCCAATAATCTGAATTTCACAACCTAAAATTCCAGTCTAAGACCTCTTGGGCTGTAACAGAAATTGAAGCTCTATTTTTGTATCAAATGGAAGGTTTTTTATATTTCATGGAATAAACTCACAGCAGGCCTGGTGATCATAATAGTCATAATGCCTGGTCTTACAGCTATTTTGCTCTATGGTAAGTTGCATGGTAGGCATTCTTCGAGCAATATTCAAGACAGTGGACAGAAGGGAAAATAACAAAGGGGAATTAAAAATGTCAGAGTGAAAATAGGCAAAGTGATTCAAATACAAATCAGTAGCACTGGAATATACTAGGAGAATTTGCAGTTGCAGTAGGTATACAGTAGTGTTATTATTGTGGCACAGAATACCAAAAGACATCTCTTATGTATCAGTGTCTAAAGGGAATTAAACCTACAAGAAGACACCTGTTTGGGCCCTTTTTGCATCCAAATATTCAAGGCTACACTGGAAAAATGAGTTCCCACAAGGCACAGGCATTCATTGCGAAACTTTTATGCTGAGTATAAGTATAATGGCTTTGGAGCACACATTTTACACAGGAATAGTGATCTGCTGCTGTTTGGAGGGCATAAAGTTTGGTCAGATTTCATTGCAAAGACTGCCAGAGAATCCCCTATTTAAAATTTCTATTGGAGGTAACAAAGTGAATTTGCCAACAAATGAAAAGCTGTTTGCTACTCTTCCTCGTGTAATTCCTCTTTCTTTTTAAATTTGACCAAATTTCATGTCAGTGAAGGTTATATAATCATATAAATCAGTGTAGCAAATTCAGGAGAGAGGAGGAAATATAGCGGGAAGGAAGAGTATATTTTCCTTTGTTCATACATTGCCTTCACTGATTTGGAATAGTGGGTAACAGTTTCTTTATTTTGGAAAATTGTTAAATAGGTCTCAAAAGTATCTTCCAAAGATATACATTCACCAAAAGTGTTTTTTGTGTAGCCTGGACATTTCTTAAAAGGAAGTAAGATATCATAACTCTTGTTAATAATGTTTAAGCAAATATTTGAGCTTATTGGAATATCAGTGGAAAATACACACAAAATAATTTAAGAATTTTTTGTTTGTTTCTTCCTTAACATTTTTTTTTAAGAAAGCCTTTGTTAAAGCCAGGAAAATTTGGCAGAGTTTAAGGTAGCCAAGACAAGAAGAAAGGCAATTTACAGTGCAGATATTGAGAACAGTAAATTATAGGATGCTCTTACTGCAATCTATTTTCAGTTGATTTAGTAGTAGAAAAGTCAAATGGAATCTAAAGGTACCGAGCTCTTAATTTCACTTTATTTTCTTCTCATTTATGATCTCTGACAAGTTACAGTTGAGGTAACTACACTGGCTTTAGAAAAAATTCCCATTGAGTTTATTTTACCAGGTGTGGGCTTGGAGCTAAATCATAACATAACCCATCTGGGATTCAGGAAGTCTAAGGCTTATTTTACTTTAAAAAGTAGGGGTGGAAAATACTTCTGCTGTCTTTCTTCATCCTTTGCTTCTACATCTCCGTGTCAAATTTGGATTTGTCAAAGTTGGGTTTTGGCACCCATTTCCAGTGCTACCAAAGCCTGATTAATAATACGGACAGCACAGAGCCGAAACCTCTTTCTCAGGTAGATACTGGATCCCCATACACAGCTCAGACTTCTAATTATTTTTGCAAAGAAGTAATATTTGCAGCTCTTGAGCTTTCCACCACTGCCTAGGGAGAGGGTGGAGTGATTAATGAGCTCTGTAATCCTGTAGTCATGGCTAATGGGAAGGAAAAATGACCAAAGAATGAAGAGTAGTTTCCATGAATTCCTCCTTCCTCAAACACCATGGTGTGGAGCCACAAAGAAGGAGATCTTCATAACAGTCACATTCTTTGTAGTTACAATGAGTAAATTAGGTATGTCTGAAATGCCTGAGAGCTTCTCAACAGTGATATAATGAGTGATACTGGCTCTGCTGCTCTCTTCTAGATCTGCATCAGCTTTCTGTTCCCATAAGGACTATTTTGGCCCACTGCTTAGGAGCTCCTGTGTGCCAGTTCCATGTCTGAGGTTAAGAATGGAGATCTATCCTCCATATTTTCTTGTCCTCTTCTGCCATCAAAAGCATCTTAAGAGTCAATTGGGCAGAAGCAGCACACACAATGGGGTAAAAAGAAGGTGCCAAACTTCCCCCACTTTTTCTTTTTTCCACCTGGCCCAGACCAGCTTAGTCCTTGCTTTGGTAGGAGATTTTGGGAAGTTCTATTTTGAGGCAGCATCAGTGATGTGCTTCTTAAAAAGCCCAAGTCTCTTCCTCCAGTTCTTTTTTGCTCAGTCTCAGCCCAGCTGCCCCAGATCACCTGGCCACCAAAACCAGACAGTGACATCAACTGTCCATGTTTCACCAGATGTGAAGTCAGGCGCAATACATCAGCGTATTTCCTCAGCCTGATGGTCTGAAAGGTGTTGCCTCATTCTGATCTAATGCCACCACCTGCAGCCAGAACCATTGGGTGTTTATGGGATCTATAATGATTTTTATGAAGTTTGAGTAGTAGAACCTCAGTAGATCATTGTCTCAAATTGAAAGCACAAGAAGTAATTTGAAGTGAAAATCTAGGAAATAACATCTTTATTTTTTTTTCAAAAGCGGTTGAACTTTGGATTCTGCTACCAAGGAAATTATTGAGACCAGAAATATGACAAGATAACAAAAAAGTTGGAAAATTGCAACAGCAATAAAAAAATTCTGAAGTTTGAATAATTAATGAAAAAATATAATGTATAATATAATGAAAAAATTTTGGAGGGGACATTAAACATAGCACTACACTCTGAAGCAAGTGGTAAGCCAAATAAATACGCCTTGGGGATTACCCTGCATCAACCCTGTGGGGTTGATTACTTCGTTTTTGGAAACATGAAGTATATTAAATCTAATCCTATGATATCAATCGTCGTGTTTCTTTGATGTGGACTTTTCTAGAATTTTGGTGTTCCCTTTTGGCTCTCCTTTTCAACAGCTTGTAATGTTTACTTTGTTGTTTTCAAGCAATTAAGAGACAGGTCCTGTTACTTTCAGTAAGTACTACTACTTTTGGGAGCAAGTTTGGGAGCAAGGACCCAGAGGATGAAGGGACTAATGGGAAGGAGAGTTGGAGCTTATTTTGCTTGTTTGTTATCACCCAGTAGTCCTGAATTCATTCATCTTTTATGCATATTAACATCTGCTCATGTCTCTTTAGAAAACGTTGATCCTCTGACACATATTTGAGTGATAAACTGAATGTTTCTTCAAGTCTAAACATTATGTTAAGTTGCTTGAAAAGGACTAGTTTCAAATGCCTTTGACTCTTTAGTATTTGAAGATGCTACAGAATACAAAAAAGAAGATGCTAGATATTGAAGATGCTACAGAATAAAAAAAACCAACAAACCAACCAAAAAGCCAAACAAAACCCCAACACCCTCCCTGTAAGCATTTCGTTGGGCAGTTTTTCAAATAAATGCAGTTTAACTATTACATTAACTTAATGGCTATTTTCCCCTACTTTAACCATGTTAAATGTGCCGGCAATAATGAGCTTCTAATGCTATCTCCTTCATGTCTCAGAGGCATCTTTAGAGCTCTGCTTATCTCCTGGATCATAAAGCTGCATAATTCAGCATTCAAACAATTAATTTAAAACCGAAACACTTCGAATTACCATAAAATTAATCAGAAAAAAAAAATCCTAGCATGACCATTCTGTTTATTTAGTAAATTTGAAAGTGTAAGATGAATAAAACTTTACAATATTCTGTTTTCTACTTATGAATCAGTTGCTATAAGCATAAATATATCTAAAACTGTAAGGGATATTTTCAAAACCTCTTGTAAAAAAAAGTTTCTTGTGCCTATTAAACTAAGATTTTTTTTTGATGCAAAAAATTTTAGATTTTTCGATACCATTAACTAAAGTAGAAATGCCTTTAAAATAAATTGCAATTTCCAGCCTATTTCCAGATTTGCAATACTCAGAGGTAGCTGATGCACATAATCAGAACTGCTGCCTTGTTAAGTGGCTAAATTCTAATAATTGTGCAACTCACAGCACTGTATTACTTAACATTTTAAAATATCTCTGCACTTAAATTATGTTTTATTTCCTTTGTTGTGCTTCTAAGTGCTACAAGCGTCCCTTGTAGTCTGGGCTGCCGCTATCCAAGGAAGAAAATTGTAAGCAGAAATTGGATTTAGCTCTCGCCTGTATCATCAGTAAGACCTATATTTAATAAATGGCTGAGGTGCCTAATGTAGTAGAGTATCTTATCTAAGTACCCAAATGGCAATTGTAAGTCCCAGACTTAGGCCCCTACTGCCATCACAATTTCCTGAGGACAGCTAGTTAGCAAAGTAACTTCTCTCATCTTATTTGAGATACCTTTATCTGATCTAGTGTCCATCTATAGTCAAGACTGTTGTGGGATGCAACTGATCTAATCTCTTTCGGGAAGATTATAGGTGGCTACATGTGGTCAAGTGAATCTCTGTCCAGCAATCTTTTCTCTCCACTGGGAGAGCTGCTTAGTTACCAGGACACACAGGGATACAAATTAAATCCAGTCCCTGTCCCTCCGATAAGCCATGTTACTCACGGCAACAGCAACTCTGTCCACCCTGAATCTGGGTCTGGATTTTCATTTTTCCAACTACTTTTTTCAAAGAATTGACTAGGAATTTTTTCTACTTTTCCTTATTTCTTGTCAAATTTTTCCAGTACTTGTTTCATATAACACAAGGAATCCTGAGTTCCACTTTTCCAGCTGAATGTCTTCATAGCACTAAGCTGCAAAATGCTACCCTTTCCTTGTATTTTCTATGTGTGGTTCCTTCTCTCTGCTGCATTCTTTGCTGTGACTTTCACAGACTTGGTGTAGGATGCTTCTTTCCTAGGCTAAACTACCCTTCTGAGAAGAGATGGGCACTGGAAACCCTTCTGAGTTAGCTGGACGTATTATTTTGGGTCTCCCATTTCATAGGTGATTGCCCTAATTGTTAGGCAGCTGTACACTGAGTACTATTAGTATAATTCTCCTTTCTTTATGTTTTAAAAAACAATCATTGCCTAGAATCAGAATATCCAGAGATAGAAGAGACCCACAAGGATTGTCAAAGTCCAGCTCCTGGTCCTGCACAGGACAGCCCCAAGGAGGGCACCATGTGCCTGAGAGCGTTGTCCAAACACTTCTTGAACTCTGTCAGGCTTGGTGCAGTGACCACTGCCCTGGGGACCCTGTTCTGGAGCTCCTAATATTCAGCCTAACCCCCCAACCCGACACAGTTTCCTGCTATTCCCTCAGGTCCTGTCACTGGTCACACAGAGAAGGGATCAGTGTCTGCTCTTCTGCTTCACCCCTCACAAGGAAGTTGTACGTGCAATGAGATCTCCCCTCAGTCCCTTCTCCTCCAGTCAGAACAGACCAAGAGACCTGAGCCACTCCTCATACGGCTTCCCCTCTAGACCCTGCACCATCTTTGTAACCTTCATTTGCTTTCCAATAGTTCTATATGGCTCATGACCATAACTTAGCACAATAAATGCAAGCATGGCAAAATTTCTTGTTAAAACCAGCACCTGTTTAATTAATGCAGGTCTATTTGAGCAAACTTCTGTATTTCGGTTTTGTGCATTTTCTCGCAGATATCATTAATCATAGCACACTTTGGCACCTAAAATGTTAGTATCTGACCTAAGATAAACATCTGTTGTTCCTCTACCATCCTGCTTATCTTAGTGTTACTGAGATCCAAGTTCTTTTTCGAAAATATTAATTGCTAATTTAAAGGAAATCATTTTAGAACTTATGCCTGCTAGCTCTCCTAAAACTTCTGCAAGTGTTAATTTTTGAGGTCCTTAATTTCCCATAAAGAAATAAAACAGTTATTTCACGATAGATGCCATCTGAAACATTACGCTTTGCTGAAGCTTAGTGGTTTCCATGTGGTCAGACAGCTCCTGCATTATCTAGCTGTGCTCTCCAGATTAGGATGTGTCACCCATGATTCACTGTGGGCTTCCCCTACTCAAAATGCTGTTGTGCATTACTCTTAGGCTTGTGGTACATTGCTAAAAGCGAGATCATGAGGACATGTACTCCAGCTAACAACTTGAAGGCAGCTTCATCTGACACATGCTGTGCTTGAACTGGCATTTTGGTGGAGAATAGAAGTTTTGAAGTTAATCTCCCTGTTGTATCTACTTACTACACATTCGTTTGGGTCAGAGAAAGGTTTCAGTGCACAGAAAGTAGACTCCTTCCAGATGTCAGAGCTCTGTTCCAGGTGTACAGAGATGTCCACTGCCACCGTTCTATTCTTTAGACAGCTTAACAAAATGTGCAGTGGAGAGATTTGGGATGTGTGGGACCTGGTAAAATTCAGTAAAACTCTTCAGCCACATGCAGTGTGGGTGTGAGGCTCTGAGTACCAGCTCCTTTGATCTATTGATCTCTTCTTTCTGCATCAAGATACTTGCTTATACAGACATAGCCATCAGGAAATCTCAAGAACAAATGAAAACCAAACATGATGTTTCAACTTGGTGCAAGAATACAAAGCAACAACTTCTTTGCTTTATAGGTTCTTTCAGTGTCCCCACCATTATCATGTGAGAGCAGATTTCAGAAATGCATTAAACACTCTAAGTAATTTCAGTCATGTCTTATCCATTCTCTCTGTCATTTTCTCCTTAGGCTAAGAACTGTACATGCAGTGCTTTGTTTTGACTTTGTTTTTAGTTAGTTAATTTCTTTTATTTTATTGCCTGTACCACACTATGTTTTATTGGAGTAAGCACACTGAAGAAAAATTATTTTGGTTTTTGGAAAAGAAGGATCAAACTTTTGATGGACTTTAGTTCCTGTGGGGACTTTTGACACTTTTTTTCCTAATAAGAGGAATTTTAACAAGTAAAAGTGTGTATTTAAAAATATTTCATTCTGTGAAAATCTGAATGTCTTTGCTATTTATTCCTGTCTGGGACAAAATGAAGAAATACTGGAATGTGTGATGGGGTTGAAATTTTAATTTGCCTTCATCTTTAGTAACCAAAAAATATTGTTTATGTAATTCACTTGCTCTTTTCTGCTCAGCATTAATATCCCTCAAGTCCTTTGCCTTAAGCTTATTTGTACGGATAGTAAGCTAGAAATAATGAAGAAAAAACTCAAAAAACTAAGTGAAAAATGGGTCATTTTCTTAATGTTGAGATTTAGAACACGGGTGAGGAGAACAACAAGCATCAGTTTGGCCACAACAGACACTTTTTTTTTCTTAATTAATATAAAACTTTGCCATGAAAAATTAGGAACCTCATTTCTTTCTTTGTCTTACAGACACACAATTAAAATGAAGCTTTACATTCAAACAATACAGAGGAAGAAACATAGCTAGAAACTGCAAATGACAAAAAAAGCAAAACCATAAAAGAAAATGAGGTTTTTCTTATGTTTTTTTTACATGTAAACAATGTTAGTATGGCAAGGGTCCTGGATCTTTAATATCTGATTATATAAACTTTTGTGGTTCCTCTAAAATTGATGTTCCTATCATATAGGATGTGGTTCCTCTTGACATCCTTAGCTTTTCTTCTAATTAAAAAAAGTAAAAAAAAAGAAGATACAATTCACTTGAATGCAGCAACCTTTACAATTAGTATTTAACGGTCCATAAAAAGTACTGATTCCCTTAATGAACCTGCTGCTACCATTGTTTACTGCCTTATTATTAAGCAGGAAGAAAGAACCGATCACTAAGCAAATCTCATGTTACTGTTTACCTACCTCTGTAGTCCCATTATCATTTCTAATTACATATAGTTAATCAGTGCCAGTATCTGAAAAAAGTTTATTGAATGGAACAAGATGAAATAGATGATACCTCCATGCTCAAACTGCAACATGGATCTAATGTAATTCCTCACAAAAAGCTACTTTATCAAGTTTACATTTAATTCAACCAAATGTCACACTCTAAAATCTGCAGACCATCAAAATATTTCTTAATGAGGGAAATTATTCAGTAGTCCAGATATTTATGCTTGATTTAGAATAATTAAAACATGAGACAGAAAGCAGTTAAAGAGAATTTGTACTAAATTTGTGATCTTTCAAGAGAATGCTTTACATGCATGATGACTAAATTACTTGCACTTCTCTATGGGAAGGTCTTCATCACAGGTTTCACAACTTTGTTTTTTAGAAACATCAGTCAAGTTCATCTCACAGTTCCTCCCAGGTACCAGATAAAAACAGTCAAGCATGGCAAATGCAAAGCAACACAAGAACAGTTTGGGATTTAGGATTTTTCTTTCTATTCCAGTATCTTATTTTAATGAGAAAATGTTAACTGCTAGAAGTCAAAAGCATTCATCATGAAAATTTCCTATTTCATTTTTTCATTTGAGAATTGCTGGCATGATCCACTTTTTCTAATTGCAATCACGAGGTGATCCTGAGGGCAATGGGAGCCAGGAGTTGAGGGTCACAGCTGGGGGGCCAGGCAGTGTCCTCATTGGCATGGATGCAGAGAAGATCCAGTGATGGAAACCAGGGCCATCCAGCAGGGCAGGGATAACCAGGCACCAGCAATACAGGTGATGACTGAAAAAATAGAGTTTATGTTTGCTATTAGAAAGAAATTCTTTACTCTGAGGGTAGTGAGGTACAGGAACAGGCTACCCAGATAAGCTGTGAGTGCCCCAACCCTGGAGGTGTTCAAGGCCAAGGTGGATGGAGCCTTGAACAAGTTGGTCTAGTGGAAGGTGCCTCTGTCCATGGCAGAGGGTTGGAATGAGATGATCTTTAATGTCCTTTACAACCCAGACCATTCTGTGATTCCATGACAGCTCAGGACCAAGGACAAGAAGGGATGTAAAAACAGGGTGAAAGTCAGTGTGTGGTTGGTGCAAGACAAGTCCCTACAACCCTTCCTTACAGCAAGTGCAGGTCCTGAGCTTGTGCCCAGCCCCCTGTGCGGGTGGAGACCAGGTGGAGCCCTCTCACAGTGCCTTCACAGCAGCCTGATCCAAGGTCAAACACAGGTCAGAGCCAACCTCCAGCACCAGCAGATAAAGCCCTTGGTGGGGAGACCCTGTTGAAGAAGCTCATTGCAGATAACTATGGTTACAGCTGATCAGGGCAATTGGAGCTTGCTGGTGTTCTCAAGACGGCAAAGAGATGAAAAAATGCCTTCATCTTCAACTGAAATGACTACTCTTTTGAAATATAATTGAATGTGCAGCTGCAAAATGTAAAACCATGTTTAGACATGAAAAATGAAAGAAGACCATTTGTTTGATATACTTAGCTGAATGTTATGTTTTCAATTTTCAGTTAACTTTTTCAAGATTTTGGATTTTCTTTTATAGTCAAGATGGGTACTCTTTTGGTGTGGGGTTTTGTGTCTAGCTGGTTTTTTGTTTGCTCTCTAATGATAAACCCATGTGTATTTTTATCTCATCAGGGTAATTATACAGAAAATTCTGGATCCAAGTATTTTTTTGATAGAATTATTTTTTTTTCTAACAGTTCATATGAGCTTTTTCGATAAGTGAATTTCTATAAAACTTTACAGGTAGCTTTGCTGTGAGTCATGAACTGGAATGCTGACTCTGGCTTTCAGTTGACTGCCATGCTTATAATTATAGAGTGGGTAATATAGTTATAAACTGCTTCTCACCTACGGCTCCTTTGTGGTTGTAATAACTGTAGAGGGATGTTTTTTCTCTTTAAACACGATTTTTCAGTGCAGTTTCAAAGCCTCTATAGACAAATCTGCAATACAGTAACACAACCAATGATAAATTGGTATTTGGAAGCCGTAGTTTATATATATATATATATGTGTGTGTATATATATATATATTTACTTCTGATCTTTTCAAGGTAAACCAAAACAATTTTCATCAAACGAAAACTATGAAAATTTTTCTGTATTTTGCTTTTTTTTCAATACCACAAAGAGAATATTAAGAAATATGAGCAAAATTGATTTCTGATAACTTGGTTTACTGCATATTTAAAACATAAAACCTTACTTTTGTCGTTTAAATCTATTGACTTTGTCTTTCTTTTCATGTATACATGAATACATATGTCTTTACTGCTTTGATGACGTTTTGTTTAAATCTGAAACTCAGAGAGTGAAATTGGTAGGTTATTTAGTGTTTACATATAATAAAGAAATATTTCTCTTCCAATTCAAATTCACCTAATTTTGATGTTCCCTTTCTTGATAATAGTTGTGTAGGATTAAACTTGAAAAGTAGTAACTAAGGTAAATTACTACAATAAAAATCTATTTTATTTTGTGTCATGCAAATTCATTACATTTTCAAACTAATCAAAATTCAACAAACAATAGGATTTCTCCAATATTTATGCTTTCAGGCCATACATTTGAAATAACTTATTTAATTTTTTGGTGTCTATCAACTCTTTGCTCAAGGTAGTGCTTTTAAAGCAATTAATAGACATGAAAAATATTTTACCAGCTTGTCTCAGAATTCAGGCTATAGTCAACACTGAAGCTTCTTTTTGGGAATGGGTGAAAATGACTTTCCAAGTAATTGGAATTCTTCAGGTGAGCACAAGCGTCCATTTTTCTCTGGGAATTATGTGCTTCAGCCTAATACAGTTCAAGAACATCAAGAGATCCCCAATGGCCATTGAACCGAAATTCCCTCCTATCATTTTAATAATATTGTAAAAATTACTAATAAATAAGAGAATGATGGGATAGTGGGATCCATTTCAAATACTGTTCATTGGACTTTGATAGAGGGAATAGCAAGAGAATTGTGCCTTTATTCTGTATTTATCTAACGTGTCACATAATTCATCTAAAACAGAACAGGTTTCTTTAAAGCTTGCTCTGCTGAAGTTTTGTTTGGCGCTTCTGATTGTTAAGGACTGGATAAGCAAGCACACAGACTATAGAATCATAAGACTTTGTTTCATGGCACTGGCCCTCCCCTTCAAGTGTCATCTCTCCTGGGTTCAAGGAGAGAGGGCCTGTCCATGACCTGAGCACTGCCTTACAGCCTGTGTTATCTATTCCTAACAGGCAAATGTATTTACCAGCTTCAGGACTTGAGCCTATGTGAAAAGCCTTTCTGCTGTCCTGAGATTTTATGCCCACCCAATGCAAAGCGGGGTAAGAAAGGTTAAAAAAAAAAAAAAAAAGAAAAAAGTCACCATAAAAAGCAAATTGCTGCGGGTTTTCTAAATATCACAAAGCAAAACAAGTAGCTGAAGTCCAAACAGAAAAATTCATCTGAGTCATCAAAACAGAACTATTATATGTTGCAAGGACATCTATATATAGTGGCAAGGACAGCATCCTTTCTCTGTCACAAAAAATACACTTAGCATTCCTCCTGAGGGAAACCTGTGTTAAATTTGGGATTAGTGTGAAGGGAGGTCTAGCTGACAAACTCTTTATGTGTACTTTCTCATAGGATAGATGCACGTAGAACACCCATTAGGTGACAGTGAAACAGAGCTGAGCAAATAGCATATTTTGCTGTGTGACAGGAGAGGAGGAGAGGGAATAGAGGGGCAGCACTGAAGGTTTTCCAACTTCCTCATGCCATGTATTGGCTCAGCTATCAGATGTTCTCCATCTACTTTATGAGCTCTGGAGAACATTTCCTTTTCCAACACCTGTGTCTCAGAGAGTGGTACTACATTCAAAGAAAAGTTAGCAGTATCTCAGACTTCTCTCACAAGACCTCAAAAACCCAGTCTCCACAGCTCCCACAGTCCTCCACTGATTTATACTGTTCTCTGCTACTTCATCTCCACACCCAAGGCTTCAGTGTTGTTTGTTACAGAGTGGGAAGAAATGAGGTTTCAAAATCCCTGCTTTTTCAGTTCCCAAAGCTTACAGAGTACTGATGCAAGGAGATTGAAAAAAAAATCTTAATTGCTGTGGTTCAAAAACTTTAAAAGTAGATTATTATGGTAAGGCAAAAGTTCCAGGAAGTTGATAACCTACACCGTAAGTCTCAACCCAGCGTGAATCAAAATGACATTTATGAAGTCTTGGAAAATGGCAACTGTAATGAAAATGTCTACTGACCCCTGACTAATAGTGTCAGCAGCCCAGCAGTGCTTAATTATTAAAATCAACACACATCCTGCACTGACAGCCCACTGTTTTGAACTGTGCAGTTCTGCTGAAGAGGAGGAAACAACAAATACTAGTGGCAAAATTCATTCTTGTGCTCTCTTTCTGCTGATTCCCTTCCACAGCAGAGTTAGAAAGGTCAGCATGGTTATGTTTTCCAGGTCAGCATGGCTATGTTTGCTAGGCTATAAACTGCAACTGGCTGTTAATGGCATAGGTGGGCATGCTCATCTCTGGGTCACGAAGTGGCTGGTGGCCAGGTCCAGAGAGTGGTGGTGAGTGGTACTACATCCACCTGGCAGCCAGTCACCAGCGGTGCTCCCCAGGGCTCAGTACTGGGGCCAGGTCTGTTGAACTCTTTGAGGTTCAACAAGGCCAAGTGCTGGGTCCTGCACTTGGGACACAACAACACCAGACAGCACTACAGGCTGGGCCAGAGTGGCTGGAAAGCTGCCTGGTGGAAAAGGACCTGTGGGTACTGACTGATAGAAGCTGAACACGAGCCAGCATGTGCCCAGGTGGCCAAGAAGGCCAATGGCACCTGGCCTGTATCAGCAATAATGTGGCCAGCAGGACCAGAGCAGTGAATGTCCCCTGTACTCAGCACTGGTGAGGCCATACCTTGACTACTGTGTCCAGTTTTTGGCCCCTCACTGCACGAAAGACATTGAGGTGCTGGAGCGCATCTAGAGAAGGGCAATGAAGCTGATGAAAGGTCTGGAACACAAGTTTGATGTAGAGTGCCTGAAAAAGCTGGGGGTGTTTATCCTGGAGGAAACAAGGCCGGGAAGAGATCCTATCGCTCTCTACAACTACATGAAAGGAAAGGAGGTTGTAGCCAGGCGGCAATCGGCCTCTTCTTCCAGGTAGCTAGAGCTGGGATGAGGCATCATAATGCAAGAGAGGTTATGTTGGATATTTGTAAGAATTTCTTCACAGGTGTGGTGATTAGACATTAGAATAAGCTGCCCAGAGAAGTGGTGGGGTCACCACCCCTGGAGTTTTAAGGAAAGCCTGGACATGGTACTCAGTGCCATGACAGAGTTGACAGAGTAGTGTTTGGTCACGGGTTGGACTCGATGATCTCAGGCGTCCTTTCCAGCCTAACTGATTCTGTGATTCTGTAGTAAGGTGGCAACACTCCAGCATTTACTGAGATGAATGTGTAAGTGCTGGATCTCATCTGAGAGGTCGAGCTGCATGCAGTTGTCAAGGCCAGAGTATATCTAGGAAGAAACCAAGCAGTTGCACTTGGGCATTAGCAATGGAGAAACTCCTCTTTCTTGAACAAGAGAAGAGACCAGTTTGGTCAGTGTCCCCTAAATCAGGAGGCACCCTCCAGAGCAAGTGGATTTGAGGAGGAGACCACCATAACTTCAGTTCTGCACTACAGGTATTCCCACTTCTTTTAGATTCCAATCCTCAAAAACTGAGTGACAGGCTTAACTTCAATATATTAATTGTCCCAGTGAGGCTGATGAAAACTCAAACTAAAATAAAATTTCTGGCAAATGAAATGCCATCTCCGTTCGCCCCTTATTCTGTTACAAAATGCCTTCCTCATGACAGTAATTTGAGGATGAAGCCTGCTTTGTCACTAACCTTCCTGCAGGCTGTTTTTCTTTGATGGAAACCCAGCAGGGGTCCACACAGATCATCCAGCAACACCCTGGGCTTGGTGATCAAAGAGTCTCATTGCTGAGATTCTCAGTTCCACAGAGAACAGTTATCCTGCAGTACAGATGCAACTCTTGAAACACGCTCTGTAAAGTGCCTTTTTGGAATTGCAAAAGTCTTCTTAGAGAAGAGGACTTTAAAGCCTGAATCACCTGGAAGTTTCCAAAGATGTCATCACAGATTTAGGAAAATGTTAGTAAACCACTCTTCTCTCTTTCTGCTTTTCTTGTAAAGTAAAATATTCAAAATAAAACGCCCTTGTGATTTTGACGGTAAGGTTTTGAATGCTCTTCTGCATCTAGAATTTGAATAAGTAAAAAAAAAAATCAATGTGAAACATAATAACAATCAATTTTCAGATATAAGAAAAATGTATTAATTTACTATGCCTTTAAAGGATTCAAACTTACTTGTTGGCAAAGAAAATCAGAAATATGCTGCATCAGGTATGAAAGAACATATTTTGAGAAATATTGTAACTATTACAAAACTGGACATTAATTGTTACTGCAGCTCACAGATGCTTTTTCATGCTACCTGTACTCAACGCAGGGTAATGCACTGAACTCTCATTTAGTTCTGTCTTTACCCATCAGAGCACAGTGTGGCTTTTCAGCAGTGGGCTTTTTCATGAGGTGAAGACTCTAATGGTGACTTCTGTTTTAAGATTATGTTTCTACTTTTAAACTTGTTCTCAATCTAATACCATAATCTGCGTTCCCTATAGATGGAAATAAAGAAGTATTGTAATAAGTATCACTATCAAAGTCTATTAATTCTAGTGTGAAAGGTCATACAATACTCTTCCATCTAGAGAAATACATAAGAAATGAAAGGGAATCACTTTATCTTGCTTTACCTTTCTCTTTAATATGGTATTGATAACCTGTTTTAGCAACTTAGTAGAGACCAAGCATTTCCCTTCTAATTTTGTTTTAAGTATTAAAAGATGCAGAACATATGGTGCTAAATTTACCTGTTTTGTAATTCCTCTGACTTCAGTGTTTTACTCTACTGCTGAATTTGGCCCATTCAAGAAGCTTTGTGGTTTATTATTGCAGAGCTGAATCTCTTTTCTTAAACATTCTCCTGCAGCTGACATGCATACTAAGCAATACAGCTGCAGCCATCTGTAACAGCTTGGAATTAATTTTCCTCTTTATTGCTACAGCTTATGTCATTCCGCCTTTCCCTTTATAATACAGACAAAAATTCTTATTCCTTGAGAAGCCATTGCAGTTAGTTTCCTTCCTTTTATTATTACTTGTCAGTAAAGTAATCAATGAAACTCTTATCATCTGTACACACACTAACTAGAGTATGAACATTGTCAGAAAAAATTTACTGAAATGGTAAGTTAAATCAAGATATAAAACAAATCTTGTCTGGCTTGCTGATAAAAATCTAAGCCATGAAAATAAGAATAAAAGAGGCAGAACATTACAGATGAGTATGTGGAGTTAAGGGATGAATAAGAAAAACAAGTTAAGGAAAATAAAAACTACTACATAGAATAAGCAAAAGTCTTCAGGAAAAAATGTATCTTTTTTGTTATCCTAATATGTTTTAAAATGCATATGGGACTGCTGGGCAAACTTGTCTTTTCAATGGAAAAAGTCATGGATGGGAAACATTTATGTTAAAGAAAACGGTGAAAAGATGAAGAAGATGTAAGGGTTTTTTGTTTTGCTTTTTTAAATCCTGATTTAGGGCTGGCATATCCAAAATAAAAGTAGCCCTTCCTCTGGGTTTAAAAATAAGAATAGCACTGGAACAGGGAAGGGGCTAATGTTTACAGTCAAAAGCTCCTTCCGAAACAAGCATTTAATTTTTATTGAACTTGTATTAGCGTGATGACTGAGTGGAGAAACCATATTTGGATTGAGTTGTGTTCTGGAGATCACATTCACTCCACAACTGAATTCCACGGAAAAGTCTCCCCTACATATACATATATATATAAATATGTACATACATGTATATATCAGTACATATATACGTGTACTGTCCAATATCTATTTCACAAGGAAGTAGAGGAATGTCAGTCACCTGACGGATACTATGTTCTCCTTATGCTCTGACATCCTTACACCTTCTACTCAGCAAAAGTCAGAGGAACAAGAATAATTAAGACTGAGCTTGATGATGATTTATCTTAGCTGTTCCTATTCCTTTAGACTTCATAGCGTCATTGACCATACTTTGCTATATCAGACTTATGGGTACAGGGTATGGCTGAGCATATTTTTAAGCTCTTTGCCTAGCATTCTGGCATCACCGAGTCCCATTATTTTAGGTGAATAATTCTTGCTTGCCATGGTGCAGGGAGGCTTGCGATGTGGGGTGCTGTGGGGTGGCTGAAATCGCCTCGTTAACCCAAAAGCCTCCCCTGCAAGGGATGCCCTGGGGGTGCAGCTCGGCACCTCGCAGGCCGACTTCCAGCACCCGTGCCGATGGATGGCACCGAGACACAGCCCCGCACCCAGGCCAGGATAGCTNAGAGTGGGGGACCAGGTACCAGACAGGTACTGCCTGATGGGAGAAGTCTTTCCCTGTAAACCGAGTCGGGGGAGCTATTTTGTTTCTGAGTCGACCCACCAGCGCAGGGTCTCTCCTGCACCAGGGGTTTCTGGCATCTTGGCTTCTACCATTGCCAGCTCACCCACCCCAACAGGCTTGGACTAGAATTACTCCTGAAATGAGCAAAATCGTATTTAAAATGTGAGTGTTACCGTGATGCTTATGAATGAGTCCTAAGTGAGCTCAAACACGAAGTCTTTAACAATGGAGGGAACTGAGTCAACTCTTTTCATCCTGTGTCTCTTCCGCATCTCCATTTCAACAGACATTTCCTTTCAACCTCCTGCAGGCTGCTTGGCAGAACACAGGTGTGGCGCTGTACCCCCTCTTACTGATCGCTTGCTGCCCTCTCCATGGGGTCCCCCTCCTTCCCCTCCCCCTAGTCCTGGCCACTCCTCGAGTTCTCCCTATTAGTTCCAGTACCCCAACTCTGCCCATGTACCACCCCTGTGCCCTGAAACCATTTGCCCATGTGCTCTCCCCG
>VZRR01014210.1:349019-484117 GCA_013398015.1 Oreocharis arfaki | reverse complement strand
AGCACTGCAACACCCAGGCACTGCCCTCTCCATTGCTGCACACACTCCATTAAGGGACCATTACCTTTTCTGTGCACAGACTTGGAAGAAGGCACTTTCTGGAGCACAACATATTTCCTTATCCAATTTCAACTTCATAGTAGTTCAGTATTAAATATTTTAACTTAAGTAGGCTGGAAGAAAGAAATGTTTCCTTGGGATAGTGTCTCAAAATTATGTCTAAACTGTTCTTTCTGTACTATGTGAGAAGCATTATTCTCATTTCATTCTCTACTCAGTGTTTTTTACACAGTCAAGAGTGAGTGAATTACTGGTGACTACATTTTCTGAAGCAAATACATCTGCTGCTTGATGCAGCAGTTAATAATGAAGTTATTGAACATGTTTGCACCTTGTCCTTCAGAGGATGAAATCATCTCTAGATTCTAATGCTGAAATATCTCAGAGTGCTTCCAGTGGAAAAAAAAAAGACCATTCTTTTTACATAATCTAGCTATATTACAAATGAAATATCTTCAAGTGCTAAGACATTTGAAATTAAGTATTTCTTCATTAAAGTTATCATTGTTACATATGTCACCACACACGCTGCGGTGGTGCAATAGGACTATTTGTGGAGGCAGGGGAAAAGATCATGAAAGGGATCAATAAATTGGACCAGGATGAAAGCAAACCAGCCTGCTGAACAAGCCTAACATGTTCCAGTGCTTCCATGAAATGCCTGCAACTCGTGCAGTTGGCACAAGTAAGGCACTGGGATTTGGGCCTCAAGACAAAGGAAATCAGAAACTGATTACAAGAAAATTTTCCCCAAAGAATATGCATCAACTTATTCTTCAGATGCACACTAGGTTTTTCTATGCTGATTACTGCCTTTAGCAGTGCATTCCGTTGTTTCAGCTATCGCAAAACTAAAAGATATTTACTTCCTTCATTATTCAACTGAAGCAAAAAGTGGCACTTGTATTTCACAGTTCAAGCTGATAATTATTCCCTCTCTCAATTTCTGCTTGTCCTGTGGGGATAAGCAACCGTATCATTTCCCCTTTTGCTAACCTGCCCTTCTGCTCTTCTCATGGCCATCACTTTTTTTTTCCTGAAATTGTCTAATATTGCCTCAAATTTAACATAATCAAGTGAAATTTGGAGCAGTTGTCTGCAGTGAGTATTTAGCTTGAGGTGGTTGCATCTGTTCCAGGTCTGGAGCAGGCCTTGTAAGCCTGCAAGCTTGTTTGTTTCCTACCAGCTGTATCAGTTGGTCGAATAAAGATTATTGCAGTTCCCTACAAATATAGCTTCATTTATGCACTTAGACAGTCTTGGCAGCAACACAGCTACTCATCAGTAAATGTATACATAAATATGTGGAAAACCTGATGATTCACACAAACACAGGTATACATGTAGCTGAAGCATTTTCAACAATGGATCAAGCTAGAAAAAAAATCATTAATTTGGAGTTCAAATTATTTGTTTCATTTTCTGATCGAATACAATTTATTTAATATATGATTTTAATTTACTTTAGGCTGGTTTTACTCCTTCGAGATAAAATTAGCTGAAGTCTCTGAAAACTTTAACTGCTTTGAGGTAAAAAGTATCAATGCTTCAAAATAAAATGTGTCAGGAGTGGTTTGTGCCTGAAGCTGTCTGATTAATGTTATCCAAATTAGCTTATTTGAACTAGGATTTTCAAAAGAAACAAAACCAAGTTGCAGTCTGACAAAGACTTTTGGCAAACTTGCTGATGCTAAGAGAAAACAGAACTTCTGCTGACGTTATAAAAAAGGTAGGGATATTACAAAATCTTACCATCAAAACAATTTCTGGTTTGTAAGATGGGATTGTCTTTCTTCAGTACCCACCAGCTGAGCTTGAATGAAAGCTTTCTTTAAGGAAATAGACCTTGTTTTCCATTTTTTCAACACTGAGAGTGATTTTCTGCCATTGAATACAGCTGGAATATTTTCTTATATTTTTTAACTTCATCCTAAAATAAAGAGTCATCAAATAAGTAAATGCTAACTTCTGGTGATTTTATGTACAGATGCTATGAAAATCTATACTCTTCAGTCCTCAGTGTGTAAAACTATCTATCAATATTTTCATGTGAATTAACGTGTCATATATACAGCCACAACAAAATGAATTTAAGAAGTGAGGGGTTGGAGAAAAACTGGTTGCTGAGGTCAGAAAAGTCTGTTGTTAGACTGAAGTTGTAGTAATGAGGATATTTCAGTGAAGAGCAATGACATTTGACACAAATTTTTTCAAGGAAAGGACGTTTATTGAGCAAGATCGTAGTCAGAGTATCAATTAAAATTCTTTGTCCTAGTTAATTAGTAGACATGAATGACAGTGAATTCCCAAGACATAGAAGATATATTCAGCTAGTTCTGTCACTGTGTTCATTCATGCCTGTTTCTCTGACCATGCAAGCTTATACTACTTATACAGCCTTCAATTATTATACATAGTTTACTGTAATAAGCTTTGTGATTGAACAAACGATCACGAAAATATCTAATAGCTGGTTTTTAACAACTTAGAACATTTTGGAAGATAGAAAAAAAGTACAATTCATACTGTTCTCCTTGTTCTCCTTTACAGTCAGAGCAGCTATGAGCAAAACAGTGACAGGATACTTGCCACTCAAAACAAAGCAAGTAAGACCATGAAGAATAATGTATGTATTTAAATATTTGTATTACATTATGTTCTGTAATTTTTCAGACATCCCAGAAAGTCAGGTATGCGTGCAGGTGGATGTTCAAAGGCAAGTAGAATTTACAGTAGGGCACATTCAGTAATCCATGCTACACAACACAGTACACATCTGCTAATTATTAGAAGTATCCTTGAATGAAATAAAATACTGTGCTTTCAAAATATACTAATAGCATGCAAGAGGTAGCTGAGTAAGGTGGGCTTTTGGCAGTGGAGTCATCATAGTAACATGAAGCTTCACTCCATCTCTTTATTAATTTAGCATAGACTAGACTAAACTAGGATAGAATATTTCAGATGGAAGGGCCTATGAAGATCTTCTAGTCCAACTGTCCGACCCCTTCAAGGCTAAGTCAAAGACTGCAATCAAGGACGTTGTCCGAGTGCCTCTTAAACACTGACAGACTTCAGGCATTGACTACCTCTAGAGGAGGCCTGTCCCAGTGTTTGACCACCCTTTCGGTAAAGAAATGCTTCCTGATGTCCAGCCTAAATGTCCCTTGGCACAGCTTTGAACCATTCCCATATGGGAATCACTGGATCCCAGGGAGAAGAGGTCAGCATCTCCCTCTCCACCTCTCCTCCTCAGGAAGCTGCAGAGAGCCATGAGGTTGCCCCTCAGCCTCCTTTTCTCCAAAGTAGACAAGTCCAGAGTCCTCAGCCACTCCTCACAGGACATTCCTTCCAGCCCTTTCACCAGCTTTGTTACCCTCCTCTGGATGCATTCAGAGACCTGACTATCCTTCTTAAATTGTGGGGACAGCACAGGACACAGCATGCCAGGTGAGGCCACCCCAGCCTGATCACAGCAGGACAGTCACCTGTTCTGACCAGCTGGTTGTGCTGTGTTTGATGCACCCCAGGATGGGGTTTGCCCTCTGTGCTGCCCCAGCCACTGCTGGCTCTTAATGAGCTGCTGTTGGCCAGCACGCCCAGACCCTTCCTGCAGGGTTGCTCTCCAGCTGCTCCTCTCCCCATTTATTCTTGTGCTTGGTGTTCCTCTGTCCATTCCAGATACAGAATCTGGCATTTGATCTGGTTAAATTTCATGCCATTGCTATGATTGGTTGGTGCATCACTTCGTTTTGACGCATTGATGCTTTGCTTTGATTTGATGTGAGGCACCTCAGTAATGTAAAGGCAGATGTTTAGGTGGAATATTTGTGGCTGGCTGTGTTACATACTCTGCATTGTATGTTCACACCAGAAACCTTGACCAGTACCACATAACATGCCTAGAGAAGCCAGTGGGAACAAAGTGTTAGACCTCTGCAAACAACGCCTGCCAAGTCTGGTGCCAAGTGAGCACATAATGATGTGGCCCAATATGGGCACAAAATAAACATGCCATCTGACACCGATTGTATAGTTCCACAGTGAGCCCCAGGCTTGCAGCACACACAGGTCTAAATCACTGCAGAAACTATTAAGCAGACCTCTATCCAGATTGTGAATGACACTGTTTAGCTGAGAGTTGTGACTGTGTTATGAGAGAGGCCGTTCTTTCTCTTTGGTTGGCAAATTTTTCATGGGAGTGCTGTTACAGAGTGAATATCTAGATGTAATTTTGAAAGGGTCTAAAATGACAAATTAAAAAGTGGAAAGAATTCTGATGACTTGACATTAATTTCTATAAGCATTTGAATGAACAGACCATAGTGTGAGATTAGAAAACTTCCTGGGAAATATCATTCACAGTTTTCTTTGCCATGTGTAGCACATTTAAACCTCTATTTAACAGTAAAGACAATGTTAAATTAAATTGAAAGTGTTGTCTTTCCTCTTGAGAGAACAAAGTTAAATACAATTATACTAATCTTTTAAGGACAAGAATGAACATTTTACACACTAACGGTGATTGTTTTGCTTTACAGAAAAGGTCAGGCTTAGCTTCAAAAAGCATCAGCTCCCTGTGTCTTTCATTAATATAAAATATCTTTATTAACTCTAAAAATTTAAGATCAAATTCTCAGAATCACAAACCTCATCTGGATTACATAAGAGTGCTTACATACATACATTTAGCAAGATCGTACTAGATTGATAAGGAAAGCAAGAGAAACACTTTCCAGCCATCTGAACAGAAATGGATTTTGGAAAGTGATACTACAGAATATCACTGTCTTGCTGTAACATATTTTTTTCAGTCTATCACTCATCATAAAGGAACTAGTGTTTAGAGAAGAAAGTATTCGCTTTTCTGCTGAATGTTTGCCTTTACTTGGCCATGTCAGACGGAGCACTTTTTAGCTGTATCACTTGAGCTGCCTGAAAATCAAGATGTAAAAGTACACAGCAGTACACTTTGTTTGGAAACTTAGGGATGAAGATATTTGCCCTATGGATATTGTCCTTTCTGAAGTATTATTGGTCATGATGCTTCAAGCTGCCACCGAGAACCACTCAGTTCATGCTTCCCTGATGTCTACAGCCCTATCCTGATGCCAACAAGGATTTCAGGCAGGATCAGGCCTCTTGGCAGGCTTGGCTTGCTGTGTGGGGTCTCCACATGTGATAGCACTGCTTCTGCCTGTGCTGTGAAACTTCTGACACACTATGGAAGACAGATGACTGTCCAGACTATGAAGTATTGCGTTATAGTGTAGATCAGTGTTTGACGTGAACTCCGTGGTCCAAATCATCAAAGTTTCTAATTGAAGGGGGAGAGGAAAAGGGTACTATAAGAGCCAGTTGTTCCCCTGGCTCCTCTTCTAGTGGTGCTTTCAAGGTTAGAAACTGGCCTCTCCAGTACAGGGGATGCTATAGCAGCAGACACTACTGGGTGAGTTCCACCTTCTCCTGCAGGGAAGGTCGGCTCTTCCACAAGCAACATGAAATGTCATAGTGCAAGTTAATTACACTGCCTTTGCAGTTAGCCCTGTTCTCCTAAGAGATGGGGGTTTCAATTTTCTAGAATTTTGGCTTTTCAATTGTAACAAATGCAGCAGAGCAGCAGCACATCACTCTGAGTGGAAGCTTGACATTGTGTCAGTATCTGTAGAAGATTAGTCTTTTACTAAATGAAAAATGCCAGTATACTGATTTATAGTTGCTTGTTCTGATTTTGTGTGCTTCTTGATTTTAAAAGATTTTGCTTTGTTAGAATATTTTTTTGGTTTTAACATGTTAAGATATTATGTTTATTTTTGATTCACAGCAAAGTATATTTCATTTTAAAGAAAATATGAGGCAACAAAAAAATATTTCCTGTAGTCCTGCAGCTTTGATAGTCTTCTGGCATGACATTTTATTCACCACTGCATAACTACAGCTAGCACGGAAGTGCCTGAATTCAAATTTATGTAATTGCACAGGTATAAAACTGAATCACTCTAGTGGTCAATTAAACCCACTGAATTACAATGAAAGCCAAATCTAGGACTCTGGAAAGGACTTTAGTTCAGGAATGCTGGCAGAAACACATTTAAAGGAAAGATAGGCTTCATCAAATAAGTGCCTTATTTGAATTGATGGTGTCACACCCACAGAGGATAAAGCACTTTACATTTCAAGTTATCAGTGGCAACACTCATAAATTAAAGACTCAGACTGAAATATACATCCATCCCTATTGACTCACGTACTCTGTTCCTTATGACATGTTATATGACAATGTTCTGAATATTACATTCAGTGCTGCCGAGTAAGGAACAAATTCACCCAAGTTGTTAATCTTTACTATAAGTTTTGGACAGCTTTTTGTTGGTGGGTTTGTCTTTTTTTTTCTTTGTTTTTTTTTTTAACTAGAGCTTTGCAGTATTCTTATTTTCTTTCTGCTAACAACAGGAAATAATTACCTTCTAGCATTGCTATTTTATTCACTGAAAACTGACACTTCCTTCTGTTTTAGCATCAGTTCATTGTGAGAATTTTTTGCCATGTTTTAATTAACCTGGCATGATGATCTCAGTACAATCCCAAATAAAATTAACATCAAACACTCATATGGAATTGTTCTATGAAATAACTTGGGTGATGAACATATACCATATGGTAGTCTTTAAAAATAAAACCTGCCAAGTAGCATATTTAATGTGACTATCCTGCCATACTCAGAAGGTCTGTAAAAATCAAAAATAATTCTGAGCACTGCTCACTTCAAAGGATCACAAAATATTTTATACAAACTATCTATCTTTCTGAAATCAGCTCACCTACCACTTAAAGCAGCCAATTCTGCAGTGAAATGCAGCAGCTATTGCAGTAAAGCACAGCAAATTGGAACAGAAATTTTAGGGCAGGTAATGAAGACAAATGGTGTATCTTGTTTAAACTGCAGGGGCAGAAGGTAATTACCCAAATTTGGAGCCAGCTGAGATACCAGACCTAACACCTCTCTTGCAGAAAAGTGTCAGTCATGATTTTATAGCTGGGTAACATTAAACAGCACATGAGCAAGGCCTGGTATTTAACACTGATCAGGTAAACAAGTTGAATTCTGGGGGAGAAGAGTTCCTGCTCATGTTTATGTGTGCAATAAAATCAGTCATGTCTTTGCTGTGCCGCATTGCTGGTTAGATGAGAATTTAGAATTGGTTTTATGGGTATAATCTAAAGTCCACTGAAATCAGTAGAAAAACATTGGTTGGCATTGGATCAGGTCTTCTTTCAGCTCTGTTTTTTTACAGAGGGGGGTTGTACTTCGGTTTATTACCTTATCACAGTGTGTTGTATATCGAAATATGACAATGGTAGATTTGCAAGAGCAAAATAACGAATCAGGGCAGGAGTTTTTTCTTTAATGATAGTCATCATACTTTCCCAGCATCTTGCTGCATCAGTTGTTTGGCTGGACTATTCCAAGTGTTTTTGTGGCTGCTTCTGGCTAATGTACACGGCTGTCTGCAACTCATGTACTGTTATGCTTACAAGATCCAACTTAAAATGGTTTACACCCTTTCCCAAACCTCAGTTAAGACAGAGAAAAGTGATTCCTCCTATGTAGGGTTCAAATTACCCTTTAGAGTTGCTACTTTGTAATGACAAGGAAGGAGCCACTGTCCTAAATCACCTGTTAACTGTCTCATGTACCATAGAGCAACTGAGTTCCACAGTCCTCAGATCTCTCAGCAGGATATTGATTAGTCTAAGGTTGGACTCGATGATCTTGAAGGTCTTTTCCAATCTAAATGATTCTGTGATTCTGTAAAAAGAGTTCGTTCCCTTCACCCTACTTTACAATGTAAAAAACTTGCATTGTCTATACGGTTTTGCTTGTTTTTCTTGCATTGTCAAACACTGTGGTAGCTTTACAACTACTTTTGACAGTTCATCAACATTTCACACATTTCTTCTATTCTGATTAAAACATGAGCACGATGACCTTCTTCCTTTCTGAAAAAATTCTCTCCTTTTTAGCTTCTCTTTAAATATGCTTACATCCAGGGAGAAAAAAAGAATAAAGAGCTCAGACATTACAAGTCTAGCTTTTGTAGCATAGTGTAATTCACTTTTTTTAACAAATCTTTTTAATTGGTGCAGCAGCCAGGTTCCTGACTGTCTTTGAACAACAAAGGCAGGTGCAAAATTTGGTGGCAATTTATGATTATTTTCCATATTAGCTCACCTCTGGATATAATTGAAGAAAGAAAAGGTGGTAAAAAACCATCTCCACGAATTTCCCTAGTAGTTACAATTTTCTTCCTAAAGGAGAATGCCCAACCAGTTAGGGAGAAAAAAACTCCTTGTGCTCCCTGAGGTTAGCCTCATTAAAGTTGCTTTCCTGATTATTCAGGATTTCTGTAAGTACTTTCAACTTAAACATTTGATGATCCCTGTAGCTGTCAAGAGTCTGAAAGCTTTGCTGATGCTCACCCCCATGGAGAACTTAAATGTTTTCCTTCTTTTCAAATTCAAATGGTATTTCATAGCCAGACAGGATTCACCTTTAGCCATTTCCATCTTTTATTTTAAAATCCAAGATACATAGACACATACATCTTCACAGAGTCTCACTAAAGCCAAGGGGCTATGCTGATGTGGTGTTTCACTTGCAAGGAATTGGATCTGAATTGATCCATTTCTGTCTTCAACTGCTCTTATATGCCATAGGTAATGCCAGAGCACATATCTTTTTGCCTCCCTGATCTAAATGCCATCTCTTTATGCCTAATTACACTAAGATTTCTGGTCTAGTTCTGTCTCTAAGACAAAAGTAAGTGCAATGCAAAGAAGACCGCCCCTCTAAGGGCAGTATCTGGCTTTTGCATTAATTAAGGCAGCTGATATCTGTGGTATTTCATTCCCTAACTAATTTAGCAAAGGTTTTAATAATTTAACATATGTTTTCAAAGTACAGGGCAAGCAGGATCATCTGGCAGAAAGATAACAGTGACAGTGAATAGCACATCACACTGCAAAAAAGTAATGTTTTGGGTTTTAGCTTAGTTCTGTTTTGTTTTATTTTAGAGTAAATTACTGTACTTTCAACCCTTGCTAATGTCCAGGATGGACAACTGTCAACCTCTAATTTATATTTATGGTTACATTCTAAGAATAACTTTTCAGGAATTGTCCACACTTTGCCAATTCTAAGCAGTATTACAAGTTTGGATCTAAATCTCAGTAGTCTGAAAGCAGACAGGTTTCTCTTCTAAAAAAGAGGTCTGAAATGAAAGCCTGATAGGAGCAAGGATGCATTAGATAGGGCTCTTCCCTAGTCTGAAGCCTAGAACCTCCATAGTCTTTGACATGCAGGATTTTAGCCTCAACCTCTTTGTTTGAATAGGAAAAAAATGTTCTTCTTAATCAGCAACTTCTTTTCTTGTACAAACTTGGGAACTTGAATATTTCATGTGTGTGAAAGTCTTGAAATATACATTTTTTTGGAATTTAGTGGCAGAAGAAGAAAGGATCAGGTGTAGTGAAGGTACCCAGGGATTCTATCTCTCATATTAGTGTCATCTAACTGATATATATTCCAGATAGGATTATGTGGGTTGTTCTGTTTTGCTTTACAATTCCCCAAAGCAAGCGCATGTACTGGCTCCTGTAGATCCTAGTCAACATTGATTCCCCATTGTCCATTTGGTTGAAATTTATAGGTCAGATGTTTAAGATTTAAACCTGCTGCAGCTTTTCGGCTTCATATCTTTACTGTACATTCTCATCTCAGTAAATGTAAATATTCCACCCAGCATAGGTGAAGTATCTGCATACTTTCTTGTATTCTTGTAGTACATAAAAGAAGGGGGAAACAGCCCAGATATATGGCAGCAAAGAACTGAGTGTGTAGCTAAGCAGGCTTGCTAAAAAAAATGTGAAACAAACAGCCTGAAGTACAAATACAGCCTGTATCTGGGCAGGAAAGGGAAACACATGGTCATAAAAGAAACAAAATCAAAGTTCTTTCAGTCTTGTTCTTTACCTAACTATACCTAATCATGCTTTGGTTTGTTTTACAGAGTGGCAAATTAATTCCATGTTATTTCAAGCACTGGCTTTTTGCCATTTTTATATTTGTTTCATGAGAACCTGTGACTAGAGATATAGTTATCCAGTTGGGGCTTATTTTTAACTAGCTGTAGAGTGATAATGAATATGCTAACATATTCTAAGATTCCCTAGTTTTGATTTTCAGCCTTAGCATAAGTATAACAAGAAAAAAACCAAAAACATGTAGAGCTGCTTACACTTCATTGCAACTGAGGTAATTCTAATAGAAATGACATCTGGCATAATAAAAATTAAAACCTTGGTCAAGATGGTTGATGATTAACAGATCAGCATATACTGATCTAAATGAGGACTGCCATAGCCCAGCCTCATTCGTGGTGTTCTTTCTGGCAGCACTGCTCCTGCAGGCACCCATTCAGGCAGCTGAGGCAGGAGATTTGGCTAAACACAGCCCTGTTGCAGTAGCACTGGTTTAGCACCTGTGAGATTGCCATGTCAAATGCATCTTCAAAGGAAAATCCTCTGAAAAGTTCAAAGAGTGGCCCAAGAAAACTTCTGACAGAACTTTTGAATTGCACAGAGAGAAACATACCTTCTTAGTGATGCCTCAAAGGAAGTTTACGTGTAGGTTTTCTGTATGTTTGCCAAAAGGATCTTTTAAGCATGTGCTCAAAAAGAGCCCAGGGACCTTGACCGCCAGGTGAACTTAATGCACTCCTACCTCACAACACGCAGCCACCACAGCTGGAAGCTAGAGCATGGGTTTACAGGGAGTTTGCCACAGTGGCTTCTGGTGAGGATGGCGCTGGAGCCTGAAGCACCAGTCCGTTCTTCCAGGTCTGCTTCTGGGGAGAAAAGAAAGGAGCACTGGAAAATGTAGTGTACAGTGGCCTGCTTCTCTGTGAAGGTCTTGTGAGGTTTCATGCAAAATCAGTCCAACAAAAGCTGTCATCCTTGGAGGATTGTGCCAGTCTGGTTATGGTCTGGTTTTTATACAAGAGAACTGTGTTCATGCATTGCAAATAACTCTGAAACTATGCAAACATCAACAAGCAGTTTATTTGTCTTTGGGGATTTTTAACAAATAAGTGTTTTTTAAATGGCTGTAATTTTTATGACTTACAATATCAAATATTTAAATTGGTTGATGGAATTTTTTTGCGTGTTTGCTTTTTTAGATAGCTAATAGACAGCTATAGAAGGAAGAGGTAAAAAGAAACCTCTCTTTGCTTCCATGAATTTTCTGAAAATCATGTCCTAGTTTATAAAAGACTAATGGTCTCCAGCTCTCTCAGAAGAAGGTCAAATTGCAGGTTCAGCTGCATAAATACATAATATGCATATTAATTACACTAATATAAAAATAATGCATCATTGCATGTTACATATTACAGTTGTTCTATATAAAAAATAAACATACATGTTTTATGTTATATTATTAAATCCATCATCTAAATTCGAACATTAATTATATTAGTAATATTAATCTATACTATTAGTATGAATTAAACAATATGCATATATTCTCTGTACAAAGCAGGCAAATATAAATCTATTTACTGGTTAGAAAATCAGACTTTTTATCCATAAAAATATTTTTGAGTCAAGAAAAATTCAGACAAGGAGATAGGCCCTCAGGGAAGAGAGATGAAACACAGCCAAAATACGACTCCAGTGATAAACAGCAGCAGCTGATCGGAATTGAAATATTTTCATTTTCTAAGCAAACATTTTATCTGGAGACTTTTTTTTTCCAGGTCGTTACTAATACACACTCTTTTCTGTGATAAACAGGAAACTGTTGCATGAAGTTTAACAGAATTTCAGACTTCCCTCTGAAAATCAGGTCAAATGAGAAATTGCATAGTTTAGTAATGGGTTGGAACATATGGCGTGGTGCAGGCTTGCTGGAAGGGAATTACTCTGTGGTTTTGGTCTTCCAGTTTGTAATTAGTTGTGGAAAACACAGAGAACAGAAGGAGGAGAACTTACCATGTTGGACTGGGTATCTGTAAAGCATCTTGAGGAATATCAGTTCTGTTATGAAAAGGCTCTTACCTGAAGTGTTTCTCCTCGTGGGTCTTTTGGATGAGTAATTGTTGTCAAAAGCCCCATGTCCACCCTAAGTAAGTGAGAAAGGCAATGAGTGTTAAATATCTCTTCTTTAAACTACCAGTGATGAAATATCATCAACAACAAGTGGTGTTCAGGCCTCTATCCCATGTGTAAGTTACCAAACACATGTGTAAGTTCTATGTTCTTTAAATAAAAAGAATATGGAAACATATTGTGTCAGTCCTCATCTGTTTGGATAAAAAACCACATGCCTATGTATATCAGAACATCACAGAGTTAATAAAAATTCACTGCTATCACATAGACCCTGTAAATGCATTGTCAACTTTGAAAAATTAAGATAAAACAGACACAAATCATTGCAAAGTTGAAATTGCCATGTAGAATACTCAGTTTCATTTATAAGCAAACAAAACATTAAATTTGCAACAGTGACATATATATGCTTTAATTTAGAAAATGTTTTTGTAAAATTTTTTAATAAATTTCCAGTCAATTAAATATTGAAACCACATGGAGATTGGTGATTTATTTATATACCTTTTTTTGTGCAGCAGAATGGAAAAGAAAACAAAAATGCTGAAAAACTAAACTACCAAAGTATTTATTGAAACATCCACCTGCAGGGGGGCAGGGTCTTTCGTGTTTATATTAAAATTTGTTTATTTTTTAAATTTTCATGTGTGTACAAAGCTGGTTGTGGCTAAATGAACGGTAAGAAAGCTGTAACTGAAATGATAATGCAGTGCTTTCACTCAATCTGAATGGAAATTAAATGTTCTATTGACACACCTCTGAATGAAGAAGAAATTGTGTTGAAACATTATTGCACACCTAATAAATCAACTACTGAAGAAAGTAATTCATTTATATTGGTGAGATAGGCCCAGGAAAGTCCTTAGCAAGCAGTAACAGTTCTACATCAGTAACCCTCAGGACAAGAGGTTATAGGTGTGTGGCACCAGGACAGACTATAAGGAAGCATTGGTGACCCCACATGCTTCTGTCTATGACCAAGGTAGTGCCCTTTCCAGTAGGTTTTCCCTTTCCATGATTACTGTCTGCACACAAGCCTTTTCAGAGTCCTTCAGAGGACCTCCGGCTTTCCCAAGGAGATGATGTTCCTCAGAAGAGACGGATTATCTGTGCGCATGAGGAATGTGCTACTCATCCAACTGACAACTCCAAGCCGCTATGCTGATTGTTCACACAGCAATTCACCACACAGTGCTTGTTTGGCCGAATGCCCCAAGTTCTTGGTGACACACTGGGGACAGTGAGGATTTACTGGGTATATGGGGGGTACTGATGAAAGTTTTGAAACTGATGCAGAAGGTGCAAAAAAAAAGGTACAAAATGGTGCTGGATGAGTAACTGAACAGTGTATACATAAAACAGTGTATACAGAAAGAAGAGAGTTATGTGGTGGCCTTACACCTGAAAAGCTTTTATACATTTTCAGTGTCCCCTGGCAGCTCAGATCTTAGAAAATATTTTCCCATCTCTTTCAATACCTTTTTCATATGGAATGCATTACTGGGCCCCAAGTGTGATCTTTAAATCTGCCAGTTCATAATCTTGATAATTCAGAATAACAGCTTATCACAAGTTATGAAAGAATTAAACCTAAAAATTCTGCTGCTATTACACCAACTTGTCACTGTAAATGGAATGATGGATTTCAGTGCACTTCCTTGATAGAAACTTAAATACATAAAATTGGTATCAATTATCTCTGTTTGACACCATCATATTAATCTTCCTACTGACTACAGAAATAGGCCATCCTAGACAAGTTATACCTTTTTACTCCTTTCAAGTACGTGTATTGTGCAAGAGTTTTCATTAACATTATCATGCCCCTTGAGCCCACTTCTCAATAACTCAATACCACCCAATTACTGACATAAAAGTCTGTCACTTTATTTACAACTCAGGAGAGTCTAGAAAGGCAGTATTAGATGTGCATAATGGAAACAATCTCAGGTCTAAATTGGTAGGAATGTTGAATTGACCTTGTGGACATACAATTCTGTCAAACTATTCATATACCTGTATTTCACCATTAAAGAGTCTAATTACTGCTCTTTTTTTCACTTTTTCAGACATAGAAATTTCCTGCTCACTGGATATGAAAAGTAACACTTATTGTTCACAGGCCTAACAATATTCTTTGTAAAGGTTTCTCTGCCCTTCCATTAATTGGAGGAGATCTGCCCCATTTCCTTTGAAATGTCAAAGGAAAATTAAATGAAAAGCCTTACAAGCTCCCATTTACAAGATATCTACTTACTCCACAATTTGGCTATGACATGCACTTGCTTGATATGTAAAGTAAGCTTCTCAGGGAGCACAAGCAGCTGAATGAGTTGCATTTTTATCTGTTTCAGATCAATGGGTAATATTTGGATTGAATAAACCAATTCTGCGTTACCACCGTGGAGTTGCCTGGAAAGAAAAAAAAACATTAAGGAAAGTTGTATCTCTGGATGGTTCATAGGGAACAACATGTAACAGTGGTAAATGGGAGAATATGTCAAAAAAAGAACTTCCGAATGAATACAGAAATCTGGTAGAATACTCATTTAAAGGTAGAAATTATTTCAGCAATACTCACCATACTGACAGATTTGATTATGAGTTGGTAAAAACTCTGTATAGAAAGACTGTATTTCAGATTTTGACCTAAAAGGCCTTTATTTACCCAAAAGAACTGCTATCTCCATAATCACTTGCTCCATTTCTTCTTTATCTCCAGTCAAAACTATTAAACTTTCTTTGTCTTTTCCCATATGCTGTTACCTCTAATACTGTAATATGTGGAGCAAAAATAACTGGTACTTCACATGATATAATGAGTCAACAGGTTGCAGGTTTTGGGTTGTCACTATGTTAGTTTTCTTCTTCCCACTCCAGGATCATGCCTCTCGTTACATTCAAAGATACAAAAATTATATGGACTCCACCGTACCAGTTGAGCTCTGGGCATGAGTAATTCCTCTTTACTTTCCAGCAGATCTAACAGTGTCTCATTTCTATTTTGAGTCTTAATGTTTAATAATCCACTTTATCATCAAATTTCTTGAACACTTGGATGAACACGCTTTGGTATGCTCATGCTCTGGTATCCAGTAAGACATTTATTACCCATTCCAAATACGATTTCCTAATGTTTTCCTCCTTTTTGTGAGAATGCATGTGGAAGCCTTGGTATATTATCATTTGAGGTGTCAAATTTACTCATTTCTCAATTTACTCAAGTAAATTTGTCATTTACTCAAGTCACAACTAAGAAACATTTTTTTTCTCTGTTGTTTTGCTCACCATAGGGAACTGTATCCTCTAGTCTGGCTATTGCAATCAGATTACTCCTGCTCATCACTTTCATGTTCCTAACTCACTAAATCTTCAGGTTTGATCCAAACCACAGTAAAGTCTAAATGAACTTAAGCTCATATTAATATCTCTCATTCATCTTCCTTTTGAAGTAGGGAAAGGAAGAAAATTGGTCTTAATTACTGATAAATTAATTCATTTGCAATTCAGTTTAGAGAGGAGGTGTCGCCTATATACTGTGTTTCCTTTTCAGCTGACTCTTTTTTTTTCCTCAACTGGTTTTGTGTTCTTTATGCTTCATCAGCTTTACAGTTAAATTGCTAATTAAAAGCACCATCCCTTTAAGTAGTGTACTGACCATTCAGGCATTTGCCAATAAAAAACCAATAAATCAAAAGGAATCATCCTGGGAAAAAAAAAGGCAGCTAGAATAAAACCACTGTACAAGCAGGTTATCTGATAGCTGAAATGACGACTGCAGACTCCAAGCATCTCCAACAGTCTTTATAAGGAAAGCCAGCTGTAGTGCCCAGTGATTTGCTGTAAGGTACTTAACTCTGTTCAGAAGAGGCTCTGGTGTTTGCAGAATCACAGAACATGCTGAGTTGGAGGGGACCCACAAGGATCATCAAGTCAAATTCCTGGGCTGCCAGGGCACTGCTGACTCATATTCAACTTTCTGATGACCACGACCTCCCATGTCCCTTACCATGGCACTGCTTTCCAGCATCTCATTCCCCAGTCTGTCTGTATATCTAGGGTTGCCCCATCCCAGGTGCAGGATCGGCACTTTTCCCTGTTGAACTTCATATGGTTGAAGCACCCCAGGACCTGCAGAAACATTTTTCCGAATGGTCCTTCTTTACTCATTCCCTGAGCAGCCTGAAATCAGTTCTCCTCATGTCAGAGCTCAGGTTTTGATGGCACTTTTCCTCCTGTCAACAGTTTAAACTCGATCACTTTGTGGTCATTGTGGCCAAGACAGCTGCCAATCTCTGCTCACAAAGTCCTCTCTGTTGACAAGCAGTAGATTAAGGAGGGCATCTTTCTGAGTTGTGTCCCTTAGGACCTGTTCCATAAAGTTGTCATCCAGGTTTTTTAGGTATCTTCTGGCCTGGATTGCAACACCTCTGTGATGTTTCCAGTTATTTCTGTGAAGTTGAATTCGCCCAGAAGGGCAAAGGCAGTTGGCTTGGAAGCATCCCTTAGTTCCTCAAAGAATAATTCATTGGCATCATCGCCCTGGCTTGATGGTCTGTTATAGACTCCCATGATGACATTTGCATTATTTGTTTGCCCCTTCATCCTTACCCAAAGGCTCTCAACTGTGCCATTGCCAGCTGTGGGCCCCATATGTTCTAACCCTTCTGTTACACACAGTGCCACCTCTCTGCCTCTTCTGCCCTGCCTGTCCCTCCCAAAGAGCCTGTAACCATCCAACAGGGCACTCCAGTCACAGAACTCATCCCACCAGGTTTCACTTATGCCAATGACATCACATCTCTGGGACTAGGACAAAGCCTTGAGCTTGCTGCATTTGTTCCTCATGCCGGGTGCATTAATGTAGAAATATGTCAGGTGTGGTACATCGTAGTCAGCACCTCTGAGGCAGACTGAGGGATCCAGTTAGGGTTCATTTCCTCCAGTTTTGTCACACTGTCCCATCACTCCTCACTGGTGAGCTTGGGTTGGTCCTTCCCCCCTTCCAAGCCAGTTTAAAGCTCTGTAAACAAATCCTGCTACCTCTTGTGCCCCTCTGAGTTAGTGCGTCCTGTCAGGTGTCAGTAGACCTCCCGTGGCTGACAAAACAATTTTTTCTGCTGGCACCCACATCAGAGCCATGCATTGACCTGATGGATCTGCCTATTCCTGTCAATATAATTTTTTATTATCAAAATAATCAAGGAAATCACTACTTGTGCTCCTGATCCATCTACAAATTTTCCCAGGCCCTGTAGTAATTTTTGATTGCCCATGGACTTCTCTTTGTATTTGTGTTGCACCATCCTTTCTTTTCTCAATTCACCAGGCAGTTCTCAATGCACAGGCCAGTCAGATGCTGGAGCCTTCCCAAAGGTTCTCTTCAGTACAGGTCAACAGAATTTCACTTATCCCTCTCTCCCACAGCAGGGATGGAAGGTTTCATGCCCATTACAGAACACAGAAAGACTGAGGAAAAATCTGAAGAGAAGTGACAAGGCCAGGCCAATAATTTCTCTTTCTCATGGCTAAGGTCCATGGCTGAGGCTGCAAGGGGCTCTCTTCACCCTTTAGGACTAACCACTGCATATGCCAAGATCTTGTTTAGCAGTGAAGCTAGCTGGGCTCTTGGGTAGAGGGGAGGGTAGAAAGCCTTCGCATCCTGCCTCCTCAGTACAGGGAAGAGCCGAACCGCTGCCTTGCAGTGGCCCACAACCCACGTGGAAATGCAGATGGCTTGATTATTTTCTGCATCTATAACCTTATTCCACAGAATATGCAAGAATATGCATTTTCTAGAGTTTATATCAAAGCCATGGTCTAGCCCAGAGGATCTGTTGGGCTCAGTGTGCTCCTGCATAGGGAAGATGCAAAGTCTTATGATGTTGGCCAGATAAATGATCTAAGGATCCTTTTGGCCTCAGCCTTTATGAGTCTGTTATGTCACTCTCTTCACAATCATAGACCTGAAATATGTGAGTGCCCTACCACTGATAGATGTACTGAATGTTTTTATAACCTTGCACAAAGCATTTTGACTGCACACAATTTGTGATTTTATTCCCTGTTAGTTCTGTTGCCATCAAATCAACTTTGGTTTGACAAAATAGCTCTATTTGTGTTGAAGGTCACCCCTTCATAAGCAGTGATTAGTTGAATTTTTCTACAGTTAATCCTTCAAAGACCTTTATTTACTATTTTCTTGACTTTGCATCTTCAAAACTATTTATTAGTGTGTTCATTTAAAAGCACAGAACCAAATCCTTCAGTCCTTAATGCAGAAAAGCTCTCTTAAAAGATTGAGCTCTTTTAGAACCTCAGATTTTGGTACTTAGATTACTTCTTTCTCAGTAACCATTAAATCTGTAAATGTTTTCTTATCAAACGTAAACCTGCATAGAAAAGAAAAACCATCCTCCTCTAGCTACTTTTAGTTCACACCTAAAAAGGTTAATTGTAAAAAAATGTTATTAACTTGACTGTTGACTGCTCTTGCATAGCAAACATAGTTGAGTTGGCTTTTATCTTTCCAGTTCATTACAGCACGATCACCATATCTGTCAATGCAGTAGTTTTTAATACTGGATAAACAAAGTACAGAGGGGTTAATCTCAGTATTTATGTAATACCTAATAATACATTCAGCGAAGAATCCTCAGAGCAAGAAAGCTCTTTCTCATTTACTTAATAAAAGGACGCATGAAAATACGTCCTTACAGTTTTGTTCAGGTATTGACTTTGCAGATAATGCATGATAAAAAGAACATGGTCTGTATTTACATGTGGTTTGAAAGTGATTCCACTTTATTTTTAATGATTTTAAGGATTAAAACAACTCCTCTGCCCTTGCTGAGTCTTGTGACTAACTGCAAAGGTTTTGCTCCCCTGGCTAGGTCATATACATCAAGGATTATGTTCCTGAGGCAAAGGCAGCCAACCACTTACATGGAACAGCCAGGGGGAAAGGATTCCTGTGGGCACAGATATCAGCCAGGAATAACTCAGGAATTGTGCATCAGGGCTAAAGCCGTCCCCATTCCCTGTGCCCCTGCAACAAGCACTGCCAGAGATGGAAGTATAGCTTAATGAACCCCAGTTTAGTCCTGGCCTCTTCTGGGACAGAATCCCTAAATGAGTCTCTTTATGTTGGGCCTGAGATAATGCCAAAACCATCCCATAGATGTGTGATATAACTGATTGCTTTCATTTAAAAATACATATAACTCCACTTATCCCCTTCCAGATCATTTAGATACTCAAATTACCAAGCTTTTAGTGCCAGAAATTCAACGAAAGAATCACAAACTCTATGTTGTAATAAACTTTAGTATTTAAAATAGCTTAATAAAATGAACTTCATCTCAGAAGTGTTTCTCACACTTTAATGCGTAAATTTTAATTATTTGATTCTAAATTAGCAGAACATGTTAAAAATGTTTGATTGTTATTTAGAACAGAGTGGAGTGTCTGGACACTCTCAAACACATTCAGCTTGGTACTATAGTCCTTTGCTATATGATTATATATTACATATAGTCCTTTCCTGGATGAACTGAAGATGTTTTACTATTAATCCCTTAAAGATATTTGAACACAGAAGTGAATGCTTTGCTATTCAAAATAGCAGATTTTCCCTAGCCAACGAAAGTGAAAAATTACCTCATCAGATAAGAAAACTTCCAGCCCCACTGTATCTTCCTTATATAAAACTGTTCTCATGCAGTTCTAGGCTAAAGAAAAATGTGGGTTAAGCAATTGCTCTTCCTCTCCCAGCACTTCAGTTTTCCTCTCCGTAAATGTAAACATCCTGAATGTTGTAAAAAATAGTAAAACAATTGCTATCAATGACTGTAAAAAATTCCTGAAAGACAGGAATTGTTTGGGGGTTTTGTTTGTTCTGCTGGTTGTTTTTTCAGCAGGTACAAATCCAGTGCTTTGACCCCTGGTGTTATTACTGTCCTTAATGAGTAAGGAGGTGTAGGGTGGTGGGTGATATGCAGGATGAACCTCCCTGTGGTACCACTGAGACACAGTCCAAGATTTCAACCACCTGTTTAAACCCAGCCCCAAGCAGGGGCAGACAGACTTCAGTTGTTCAGAACCTTGTCCATTCAAGCCCTCAGTACCTCTAAGAATCTCCTCCTAAACAGAGCCAACCTAAGACCAATTAGTACACTACAAGTCTGTTTCTTGGACTCTGTGTTTCTATTTCTCACAGACATTCACTGCATTTTCCCTGCAAAAGTGACAGCTGGAGCCTGATGATGGCTGGAGCAGGATGAAATGGGCAAGAGAGGTGGCTGGTATAAATGCTAGTGAAAGGAGCCCACTTCTGGTGTGAAGCTGTGCCTGCAGAGAGTGTCATATGACAGGACAGAGCTGCTCAGGAATAGCCTCCACATCCTCCTCTCTGAGCTCACCACCTTACGTCTCTGAGCTGTGTCAGTTTGTCCATTAGCGTGGAGCTCATTTCCCTTGACACTGTTGCCCCAATGCCCTGGTATCCTACCCAGAAATGAGAGACATTTATGCACCTATGCACCTACTGAGTGCAGTCTTGGGTGCCACAAAGTAAGATCATAAAGCTCTTAGAGATGATACAAAGAAGGACCACAAAAATGGTGAAGCCATATAAAGAGCAGATCTCCTGGCTTGTTCAGCCTGAAGAAGGTAAGAACGAGGGCAGACCTCATCACAATCTACAGCTTCCTCATGAGGTGAAGTGGAGAAGCTGATGCCAATCTCTTGTCTCTTGTGACCACTGACAAGACTCAAAGAAAAGGCATTAAAGCTTTTCAGGGGAGGTTCCAGTTGAATACTACAAAAAGGTTCTTCACCCAAAGTGTGGCTGAGCATTGGAACAGTATCCCCGGGGAACTGGTCAAAGCACCAAGCCTGAGAGAGTTCAAGAAGCATTTGGACAATGCTCTCAGGCACATGGTGTGACTCTTGGGGATGGAACTGTGCAGGGCCAGGAGATGGACTTTGATGATTCTTTTGGGTTCCTTCCAACTCAGGACATTCTATGATTCAATGATTATCTGCTGAAATACATTTGCACAAATACATATCCACATATATATCACTGCTTCCCTCTGGGTTTTTTCACAGCCATTCCCTGCTATTGAGGTGCAAGACTGTGCAGAATAGATTTCATTTGTTCATGTTGTGTCTGCCTCTTTCTCTCATTGGATTCTTTCCACTCCACAGCTCCCAAATGACAATTTCTAAGTCTGTGATTTTGTTTAATAACTTTGAAAGTACATAGAGATGTTTTAAATTACAGAAGCTTTAAACTATGCAATTCATGAAAATGCATCCTTCTTAAGATCACTTTTTGATTTTGAGTAGTCAAGAACAATATATGTTTGGTATTTCTGGGGGGTTTTTGGCTTTTTTTTTTTTTTCTTTCAAAGGGGGAATTCTTTAGGGGTTTGATTGTTGCTTTTTTGTCTGGATTATTAGCTGAGTTTTCCATATTGCTTTCATTGGCCAACTGCACCTGAAAGCTTCAGGAGAGACAAAAGTAATTTGAATTCATTTTTCCCAAGTTTTTCCATGCCTAACTATCTGTAGCTCTAAATTTACCGCCTTTTTAATGGTCTGGTCTTTTGAGTCCCCAGAGAGAAATTCGGGTCATTCACTAAAGACATCTGTTGTCAAATTTCTTATTGAAAACGCATGTGGGTCTCAGCAGAATATTATGCTTCCGATAATAGTTATGTTGTGCTTCAGTGGTGGTGGGAGAGATGCATGGAAGCAGGCAATGAAGCCATCAAAATGGCAATCCTTCTCTGTCTTTCAGCCTCCTCAGGAAAGACTGAGTAAAACTGGGTTTATTCTAAATGCAGCCAGTCTGTGGTAATCTGTGCAGGTATTAAAAGAACATGACTAGGAGCATAGGTGGGAGTTAATCCCCACAGGCTGCATCAGCAAAGGAGGTAGTGCTGAGCACTCTGTGAGCTTGTGGGTGCTGCACTCCAGCTGAACACGCCGTTTATTGGCAATCTGAAAAGAGCTTAGATGAATACAAAGCCTCTGTGTCTCTTTATCAGTTCTGTGCCTCAGATTCTGTGCTAATGTAAAAATGTAAATCCCCAGCAATTAACAGCTGTTTCTACATTAGCAGAGCTCCCAAGGTTCTGCTATCTCCATTTTTCTTCAAACATTTTATTAGAAATTTGACATCAGTGATGTTCTAATTAAAGTCCATTTCCTAGAATGAAGTACTTCTATATACAGCACTGTGGATTTATTCTTTCAAGACTGCCTCCAATTTCAAACTTGCTAACTGAAAGTGTTACAAATAGTGTTATTTTCACAGAGAGAATCATCATTGACATGGTGCTTAGGCTGCATTTTTGAAGCTCATTGATCGTTGATTTCTCTTAAGATGTGGTAATTCTCAGTGGCTTGCATTTAGATATCAGTTATTTCTGACTTTGCATAGAGAAGTTATGGTCACTTTTGTGGACAGACACTGAAACCCATGCTGGGGATGAAAAGATAATTTGTCATAAAATGAAACTAGAAAGCAGCCTGCATCTTGGATATCGACAGAGAAAACCTCTTTATTTAAGGAAGTTATGCATTGCTGTATGGAAGGAACAATACAATGATTGGAATGAAGTAAAAAGGAACATCTTGCTTTTGAAAATGTCTTGGAGGCTAAAGAAAATATTTTTTTATATTCTTATTTTCTGTAACCTGAACTACATTAGGAGAGAATGAGAGGCATTCTTGACTGGATTTGTAATTAAAACAATTTAGGAGCAGAGTTGTTATTCATATAACTGTGGGATGCAAACTTTTGATCAGAAAAGCATTGTCTATTAATTTCAGTGAATTTGAAGCTCTGTTCTATGTGGGAAAGGACTTCTTCCTGAGCTTGTTAGATGTAAATAATTTAAGATGGTAAAAAAAGTATCCCATTTTATAAACCATTTAATAGCAACAGCCCTTGAGATCCATAGCTCATGGCTCCTAATCCAGAAGCAGCAATATTCAGTTATACAGTAAATAAATTGGAAAGACATTTTAATAATTGTTTATATCTCTTATTAGATTCAGCTATAATTCATCTCAAAGCTCCTCTATAATGAGGCTGCTGTGTGCTTTTCAAGGTAAGAGGTTTTACAGCAAAGGGTCTCAATAGTCCACCAGACACTTCTACATGCTGCACTGAGCTCTAAACACATGCCAGATACTGCAAAATACCACTGTGGTATAATGCCTCAAATTGTTTTTGTCTCAAACACAATTTTGGTTTTCTGGTTTTATCTTCATCACCATGAATGTCTGAGATACTGACAAAATCATTATGTTCATTGTGTTGAGGACTTTGCACTGGTCCATGTGTTGGTAACAACTATGTTTCCCCAGAATTTTAACAGTCAAACCATGAAGTCAGGCTAGGAATGAAGCTTACAAATAAAACAGACATTCTGCTGTGTATTTTACTTCCCCACTGGGATGGCCAAATTAAGCATATTGTTTCAAGTCTGGTACGTATAGATCTGCATGAATTCAAGTTCATTATAGCTGTTCCTGTGCAGTGAGTTGAGGTCTCTCCATGTATGACATCTCTGATGTATGATGCAGTCTTCCCCATGGACAAAACACTGCTAAGTGACAGGTCCTTATAATATGAATTAATTTATGTATTCTGCAAAACAATACTGGGACGTCCTGGATAATTCTTCTGGCTCAGTGCTTTGGTATTGTAATACTTTAATTATGGGAGTTTCCTTGAACCCAGCTTCACCCAAATATGGGTTATCTACTTCTGGACTTTTTCATGAGTGAAGAGTGGTTTTTCTTTTCAGTTTTCAGGGATTTTGATAACTGTGGGAATACTACAAGGCATTCAGTCTCCCTTTGCACAGAAGCATTAGTTCAGAGCACTGCCTTGAGCAATGGAGCTCTTCTAAGGTTGTTGGAGTAAATACCCTAACTCATGTTAATTAAAATATTCTACCATATTCTGTTTCACTTTAGATGCAAATATGAATGAAGGGTTTGTAACATTTAAAACTGTGAAGGGTTTGCCTCCTTTTCTTTTTATTGCCTGTTAAAACCTGAATACTGAATAATAAAATACTGCTGGGCAAGGTCTTATTTAACTTAGCCTACCCCAACAGATGTACTATGTGACTGCTTTAACCATTCTCTTTTTTATTTTGGTGTACTACCTAATTTGAGGGATTCTCTTTGTTTACATCCTCATGGGATCCTTATAGGCTTCTTTTAACAGAAAAGTGAACTTTTGAGCTTCTAAAATGAAGATCCTTTGGGATGTAAAACACATCTTGTGCGAATTTTGCATAACTTATATGATTTGGGAAAAAAAAGTGCTAAAATTTTCTGTAGATCAATCTTAAGCAGATAAAAAATTGCTGTATTATTTCTTGTTGAGCATTTTTTCTTCAGTCGCATCCATTTTCTTCATGCATAGCTGAGCTTCTGCAAATATATTTTCTTTCAGGTTAGCTATTATTACTTAGCACATTGATTTTTTGAAGATGAATGTTGGTTTCAGTACACAGATTTCTGTACTTGGCGTTTTCTCTATCATCTGTAATACTGAATGATAAATGACATTTCATTATATAAGTATTCTATTTTACCATGTTTGTTTATCCAAAGGAGTTGAAATATTGGACATCTGAAATGCTGCTGTGAGTGGAGAACCTCTAAATATGCTTATTGTGTACTTCACCATCATGATATTAATGATGCATTCTCCCTCAGAAAAATTGAAAGGTTTGATTTTTTTTCAGAGCATTAGAACAAAGAATAAGATTGGCTCAACTGCATTCATCACGAGCTTTGGTGTTACCTAGAATGAGTGATTTCAGCCCAAAGGAGGAAAAGGGAGGTGAATGGATGGGATGGGATGCAGAGGCTTGCTGTAAGGCCCTGCTGTGACCCAGAGCCATGGCCCCTCTGCAGAACAGCAGACTGTGAGGGACAATATAATCCACAGTGCCTCGTGTTGGAGTGGCTGATAAAATATTTGATGTGCTAGGAGAGAAAACAAGCTCCCTTCTTTTCCTAAGGAATGACCACACTGAAGAGCTTCAGTTTGTTGATCATTACAATTATAGTGCCTTGGAGCTGATGAGCTGCTTTGACACGCAGCGGTGGAAGACACCAACCTTCTCATTTGGATTAAAATTAATTTCCCAATTCTTCTTAAATTCTGCATGAATTTTGTCACCTTTAATCCTACTCTGAAATGTGAAATCATGAAAATTATGAAGCAGTAGTTTAAAATTCTCCACTTTAAATTTTTTAGGAAGGCAGGGTTTGATTTCCTACAAAATTTAAGTATTTGTGGTCAAAGTCCTGGACAATATTGTAAGAAGGCAAAGAACAATTATTTGGTGGGGGATAAAGGGTTTCTATCTGTAGCCGTTGTCTGTATTTTATACTTTGCAAAGTCCAAAGGTAAGTCGGAATATCTCCTGTTATTAGACATTTTTGGCTATCTTTAATGCACTCAGCTTTAACACACTCAGAATTCATCCTTACACCAGTTATTTTATTATAAATTGTTATGTGAGTACAGAAAATATGAGGATGTCCACACTAGCCTAGACTCTTTTAATTCAGAGGGTTCCTTCTCATTGCAATGACTGTGGATACAATCAGACAATGCAGAAAGCTCCATATCTTATCTGCATGTTAATTCCCGGACTGTTCTTCTCCTCACAGCAATTTCTTAATTGTGTTGAAAACTACAACTGGATGAAGTTTGACTGACTGGTGGGGGCTTTTTGTTTTGGTTTGGTTTAGTGGAAGGGTTTTTTAAAATTTATTTTACTTTAATATAGTTCTCTAAGAAATATTTTACACCAGCCTTGATTGCTGTGAACTTTTGAGCTTTATTCATATAGGAGGTTTTTATACAATTTGGAGATGTTGCTGTAAAACTTTGGGTGAACTACCAATGAAACTAATACCTGTAAAAGTACAGTGTGGAACATATATAAAAGAGTTAAGGTTTGTTATGATATAAGGCACCAAACAATAGCATCTTTCCTTCAAAACATGTTACTGCTGAAAATGCACAAGTGAATAGATTTTTCCTGGCTGAGAAAGGAGTAACAGACTGTTCCAATGTATTGGATAGCATCAAAACTAAATTTCTAGTATGTAGATTTAACATTATGCTCTTTTACTCCTCAAGTAAAAGCCTTCTAGTAAACTTCAGCTGTCAACAAAAAAAGAATACAGGCAGAAGAGAATAATTCATCCCAGATTTCTGTGCTAAAGACTCACAGGCTAAGAAACAATGTTATCCTTAGATATTTTGACCAAAAATAAAATTTCTTGGATTTACCACAATGCCCTAGCACTAACCTTTCCACTCAAGTTGCTGGAAGTTTCCCTGTTACAAGATAAAAACCCTTGGCATAATGGTGACCAGTTCTCTTCTGGCATGTGAAAGTCTTCCCAAGGGAAGAAAAGTCTGTCACCAAGATATGGCCAGCTGGTTGTGTCTGGCCCAGAATGAGAGAGGTAATGGTGTGGCTCTCTGGTGGAGAAGGAAAGAAAATGACTAAGTGAAATCCTATCTCAGGGTGTCAGGCATCAGAGATCTGATATTTCTAAATGTGTAGTATGAAGAATAAAAATCCTGAGTCCTAGACTCCAGAGAGTAATTTGACTAGAAGATTTTCATTAAAATTTACACTGAAATTAACATTATCTCTTGACAAATTATAACTTTTTCATACTACTACATAGTGAAAAATATTTTGTTTTCATTATAAAATTTTGGACTATTTTAATATACATTTTTCACTCCCATCCACACAACTCACTAGAAAATATATTTGGCTGACCATTAAGCAGTATTAGTAAAAAAATGTGCAGAAGGAATATCCTCATACTCATAATAAGTCATAAGCCGACCTATTAAAAATAACATTGACAGGTCATCAAGTGCTGTTTAGAAATAATATGTAATTGAATGTGGACCTCTTAATATTTTTCCATCCTTTTCCCTTTCTATGCAAGTTTATTTAGTAAATAAATATGGTTGTGTGCCGGCCCCATCCCTCTTGTGAACGTGTTCTCCCCATTTCAGCAGCCTGGACACCACTGATGGTAGCTACTTATGTCCCTTCATCAACCACAGATAAAGGCATTTGGTTCTTGTTTGCATGCAGGTTTACAGAGGTAATTTCTGCAAATGATTATATTTTTTATGGTTTTTGACTCTGCAGCCTAAATGTATTCAGCTTTCTTTCTAGAAGAAAGCAAATTAGAATGAACCAGAAAGAACATTCTGGTTTCCTGACATACTAAAAATATTAGTGGAAAACCACACATTACATGTATTACAACTCAAAATCAATTGGATGTTTATTAGAATTACTCTAAATAAACCTCAGGAGTCACAGAAAATAGTTCTCCTGGAAAAAAGACTTTTTTGCACAGAGAAACAGACAGCTTTTTTACTGACAGTAACAATGGCAGCAAAAGCAGTGCTTAAACACGGCAAATGCAGAGTGTTGCTGCACTACATGTGATTGTGCAGGTATGATTGCACCAGGCCAGCCTTTACAGCCACCATCTCAGTATGGCTGTGATTTTACAGACAAGTTCATAATTGGAACCGAAGTAGTCATGGGAGAAAATGTATTTTATTTGGTTGGTTGTGATCCTCTCAAGTCCTCTTTTCATGAATGCTGGAGTGTTCAGCCTAGTATCAATACCCAGTACAGGAAAATTTTACAGCCCAATATGTAGAACACTTTTGAATAGTTAATTTGAAAGAACCAGTTCTAATTTATGGTTCTAATTTAACCTTTTTTACACAGGTTGCCCACTAAGGAAACAGAACAGAAAGGATGTACTTGCTGTAAGTGATGCTGTGTAAGAATATATTTTACAGTGCAAATCTTCACTGTTCCAGCTTTCCATGGTCTTCAGACTGAGAGTTATTCAAAAGTGATTTGGAGTCTGGATCTCAGACTGGCATGTACTGCTCAGATAAGCCAGAAAATTTCCTAATTGTGAACAGTTAATTTATTCCATGCTACTACTGCCATCAGATATTGTTTCCCCATTCCTCTTCTGCTGCAATTTTCTATGAAGAACAGAAAGTGGATAAAGTCAAAGCCTGCTTATCTGCATATGATGACTACAGTGGGAATTTCTCTGACTTCATGCCTTGAATTTAATCTCTCCACTCATGAATCATAGCTTGATGCTCAGGTACTCCTAGACACTCTTAGACTCCTTTTTGTCCACATTACTGCCACAGCAGAATAAAGGCTTACAGTATTTCATTTCTTGTTACTATTGTTTATTTTTATTACACTGAGCACAGAAGCCCTGACTGCACAAAGGCACCTGTATCTTGTTATACGACCATATGTGAAAGATAATCTCTGTGTCAAAGAACTTGTGCCATAAAGTAAGATGGAAACAGCAATTAAAAAGGAAGTAAAAGTAACATACCCAAGGTCAAAAATGTTCCTGTAGACCTCACTGTTCCTCTTCTTGAGTCTTATCTAAGGCAATTATATAAAACCTGGAATAATGTGTGCATCAGATTACAGTTGCTATATTACAATTACTTTGAAAACAGAGGATGTTCCTACCCACAGAGTAATCTTTCAGAGAGACTAATGAGGATGCGTATGAAACATCTGCTGCTTGCCTTCCATTAGATGAAACACTTCTGAAAATGGGGAAATCCCTCTTAGTCAAAGTAAAATAGATGATAATAACAATGATCATCTGTGAACTAGAAGCCAAAAGCTAGTGTGGTAGACAAGTCAAATTTTAAACATCAGCCTCAGAAAAGACACAGAAAAACCTGTTACATCAAACAAAGACTCCAATGTTAAAGCAAGCTGGCTGTAATAAAAGATGGACTTGATATAAGATCGATTCCCATTGTAAATGGGATATGTTATACCCTTCTTATTGGAGACAACTTTGCTGCACCTTCATGCAGAATTTCCCAAAAGCTCACTGAAACCAACTGTGAACTACGGTGTCAGACAGTGTTAGACATTACCTACTGAAGACTCAGGAAAAAGTGGACTGCTGAATGAAAGTGCAGCCAAATAGCTGCCCCTGTACAGCAGACCCACAGGTTAACATGGTTCGGGCAGCACCCATGGCCAGAGATGTGCAAAGAAGGGATGAGAGCAGCACTCTGGGCAGATCTGATGAGCAGGCACCCCTTTCCAGAGGCACTGCATAGACACTGACTTTGGCATGAGCTTGCTTCAGGGCTTGAATTTGTGTCCAGAATCTGTCACAAGATTGTTTCTATTCCTAATGAAATACATTATTGTTCCATTGATGATTATTTTCTCCTAAGTACTTCCTCTCTATTTTCTCCTAGGAGGAATGCAGGAATGTTGTTGCTGAAATAGCCTGTGAAATTAAACTATATTAATGAGATTCATATTAGCTAACTGATTCTTACAGTGTTCTGAGATACTTTGGAAAAGGTCTGGAACCCTAATTTAGCAGTATTTGTTTGCTTGGTTTTTTTATTGTGATAAATATCCAAACAGCATATTTTATTTTTATGAAATCCACTAATTTTGAATATTTCTTATAAACTCTCCCTAAAAATAATGTTAGCATTGAAATTACATCTTTTGGCAGCTTTCTGAGTAGCTCTCTAGTTTGTTCAGCAATTATTACTGAAATGGCTGTGATCTTAGGAACCCTTATTCCTGCCTGACATTTTTTTCCTGTGACTAATTATTTTTCAGACTATTTTAATTGCAGGGTGTAGGAGGTATTTTTTTATAACTGCTAAGTATTAGAAAGGGACATGCTCTGCAGATCATTAAATGTGCTACCAAGAATAAGCATTTTTCTGAGACCAATGACATTTGTCAAAATTAGTCAATGTGTTTGTTGAGGGCAAGAGGCCATATCCAGAAAATGTCTCCCAATAATTGCTGGCATGGTTAGAGCTGTTAATTATTTAACGTGATATGGAGACCATAGATCTTCTCAGAAGAAATGGGTTTCTTTTACTTACAAACAGGATGCATTAAAAACCCTGAGTTAATTGTATTTGTTTTTTAAACAAACCCAGACTGAGAATTTTTTTGGTAGCGTGCAAGTGTTGCTAAAAAGGAGGCAAGTTAGAGACATCAAAATATTATGCATATTTCATGGCTTCCTATCAGAACATAAAGTGATGTAAAATAAAACTCTTAAAAGATTTGAACATCTACGCCAAACTAGGGCAACATCACTGTACTTTCAAAGTCATTCCCTAAAGTCACTACCTATAAAACCTAGGTCAGAGGTACTGCTTTGCAATGCTGTCACTTTAAACTTTTGCTCTCATTCTATCTGATTTTGGCAAAACAAAGGCTCATGCTCTCCACAACTGCCCTAAGCCCCAGGTGACAAGAGCACGTCAGGAGTGATCAGGGGTCTGGAAACCTATGAGCAAAGATTGAAGGAATTGGGACTTGTAGCCTAAAGAAAAGAAGATTGAAGAAGGGACACAATAGCAACTTTGCTAGGTATAAAGATATCCCTGGAGAGAGCTACCTCTCTATGTCCAGGATAGATAGACAAGAAATAATGGGATCATGTTACATAAAACAAGGTTCTGTTCAGAAATAAAGATTTCTAAAAAACCCAAACCAACAAAAACAAACAAACAAAAAAAACTCCAATCAAAGCGATGCATTGGAATGAACGGTGTCTAGTGTAATTTGAACCTTTGGTTCTCAGAGGTAATTTAAACATAATAGTTCTTGCCTTGAGGGATGTGCCTTCATCAAGCTCTTCTAGACCTTTTTTTGCACGACATTTATCAAGGAAATCCACCTGGGAACCAAAATGCCTTTCTCAATGAAAATTTAATCAAACCAGGTCTGATTCTAGCAGAATGTTTCATTTTTGCCACTTTTGGGGCGTTTTCTTAGGTTTTGGGTATTGGCTTTTTGGGGAGATTTTGGAGGTGGTTTTTTTGTTTGTTTATTTGGTTTTTTGTTTTGTTTTTTGGGGGTTTTTTTTGGCTGGTTGGTTGGATTTTGTTTGTTTGCTTTTGGTTTTGCTATTGTTTTTGCTCAGAATAATCCTCATAACCAACCGAAGAGTTTTGCCTTTGGAAGGGTCCAAACCACTTTGATGACCAGTGAGGGGTTTGGCATTTACAGATCATTGCTGAAGGTCAGCAGCGCAGAGACAGGCACCCTGTGCTGCAAGCGCCGCGTGCTTAGGAAATCCCGCCTTGGCTCACCCCAGAGCTCCTGGCAGTATAAAACCCTGGAGCATTTAGTTTGGCAGCACCGCCAGCTCTGTTGGGGTGACCCAAGGGCCGCAGCCCGGGTTTCCGCGGGGCCGCGGTGCGGTACCCGGGCGGGGGGCTAGATGGCGCTGAAGCCCGCACAGAGCGGGTCCTGCGCGCCTCCTGCGCCGGCCCGCAGGGAAGGGAGAATCCGGAGATGTCCTCTGCCTGTCCTGCTTTCTCCATCACCTCCAGCGGAAAGAACACCTCAGCTCCCTTGGTTACTGAAAGGATGTTTTGTTCGGATTTACCTCACATTACTAAGCTCGCATATTTTATGTATTTTTACAGTGCTTTCTACTTACAGCAAAGTAAAAGTATTTTGACTAAAAGTATTTTGATGAGGAGACAATTTACCAAAAGCTGGCATTTTGGGAAGACTAACATTATTCAGGAAAAAAAAAAATTAGAGAACTGTTAAAATACTTTCTTTCAATATTTTCAGAGGGTGGTGTTTTCTTCTTTTCTTCTTTTTTTCCAAAGAGCACAATTACTTAGAAACTTCTTCCTGCTTTCACATTTGCTTGTCCAAGGTTTACCTGATTGGAGAAGGGAGAAATAAAGTGAATAATATCTAAAAGTGTAAAGTGCATGTTTCACCAAAAATGGATTGGAATGGTTCAGATAAAATGAAAAAGGGTTGTTTTATACTTTTCCTGGTTTCACAAAGCATATATATAATCACAAATGATATAACTAATCTAACACATATTATGTGGAATATATAACAAATTGAAATTCACTTTCCCTTGGTTTTGGTTTCATCCAGTATATGTTTTCCTTATTTTCAAAGTTACAGTAACTACAGTTTCCAACACATCTAGGTGTTGTTTAAGTTCATCCTTTGGTGTCTGCTGAGGGGTTTTTTAAGAGACTAGTGCAAGTTTTAAGACATATTGAAGAGAAAAATGTTTTGTCGAGGGAATACACTAAAAAGTCTTACAAAGCCTATGAAAAGTAAAAGTTAAAATGTATTGCATTTCCTATAGCAAAATTTGTGGTGTCAGATAATAGGCAGGAGTACTCAAGAGATAAAATTTATTCTTAGATAAATAATTCAAGTATTTACAATAAGAATGTGAGAATTATTCTGAGAGCCATTACCTATTGTTTTTATATCGTATAATTTTGAAAACTACTTACAGTTATAGAAGGCTGAAATCTCACTTGTTTTATGGAAATAAATTCTGGAATAACAACATTTGTCTGAGTAGTTTGAGGGAATTTAACATTAATTAGGGTTTTAATTAGGTAAACAAAAAGATTGGCTGTAATTCTTGGAGACAAGCTGTAACAAACTTCCTTTTAGATCAGATTCAATTAATTTACAGCCAAAAGAGCATGAAACCACACTGTGATTTAACAAGCCTCAAGTATGACCAAGTTTCATTCATAAAAGAAAGTGATCACACTGCTTCCATCATCGGCATTATGAGATAGCATCAGTTGGCTTCTGAACCCTTTATCAGTCAATTGCTTCATTTTTTCAGGCATAGAACTAGATGGTCACTTTGCTCATATCTGAATGTCTCATGCACCACTGAAATTATCATTCCTGTCTCTCTATGATGTGGAGTATGTGTCAGAGAAGGGACAATCTAAATAGCCACAAGAAGAAAATTGCTCAAAGAAATTCATGTGATGAATGAACACTTACTGATATGAGACTTTATCTTGGCCTGGTGTTTCCTGTGACTGTGACATCCAAGAGAGGAAGAGTTAAACCTTGCTCATGCTGGGACCTGGCCGAACACCAGCTATTGATGGTTACCATGGTTCCAAGTCCAAACAGGGCTAACAAAGTCATGTTAGGTTTAGACTGGAACTGAATTGCATGGCAGCAGCAAGTCTTTGCCTGACATACAGAAGATGTATCTTTTAATGAAAAAGGTTTTAATCCCTTTGTGATTAATGCATTCTGTACTCAGCTGTGGTCATTTTGTTTATTGTGTCATGAAATGTGACAGCTCACATGAAAGTCATCGTAAGGTGTGAGCTGTCACACAGTAAGGGCAATGCAAAATTTTCCTAATCTATTTTATCACCACTTCAGTCAAGAGATAGCACTCAGATCAGTAGAGAAGACTTGAATATGAATCTTGATTACTTTAAGAAAAATTTATAACAAAATAATTCTTAACTTTTTGCCTGAGGAAAATCCATGGGTTTTTTCTTTGCTCTGTTCCTTCTAAAAGGGCATGCTAGTTTTATATTGTGTATTTAAGAAACCACAGCATGTTCACCTGAGCACGTCAATATCCCTCAGTCCCTGGTTTTGGTATGCTTTGCCCTCCTTGATGTGAGTTTTTACGCAAATCACTTTGCCATCTCCATCTGACTGGACGACGTCTCCTGAAGCAATCACTGAAGCCACTCTCGGCAAAGCTCTTGGTAAAAAAGAATCGCAGTGTGGACTTCTGTGTCACTATTTACAGAATTTCTGTAAGGAATGTATGTACTGTGATAAGCAAAGACCCAGCAGAACAAGGACTAGGACACGGTTCTCATTTACTGCTGGCCAACTTACTGTTGCTGGCCAAATGGAGGTTTCATTTAAACACTGAATTTCTGTGTCAGACACTTCAGTGAAAGGAGTCAAGAGCTGTGCTCCCCTCTTTCCTTTTCCACCCAAGCAGCAGTGAGCTGGGATATTAGGATGCTTCCTCTGGTGTCTGGGCATGTAGTGAATCACGTCCTTAAGAGACACATCTCAGGAGCAGACGAAGACATTACACCCAGGTCTGTGGCTGCCTGCACGACTGTGCTGAGTACTGATCAAATTCCCATCAGGGTCATGGAGAAATAGCCAGCAGCAGAGGTTGGGGTGCTCCTGCACGGACAGTCCTGAGACAGCAGCTCGCCCTGAAGAGTTTTAGAGAGAGCCAGATGACCAGAATGGGCAGATGAAGCTGCTTGTGAGCAGCATCACAGGTACTTTATTAACAACAAGCTGCTAGGCATAGGTGGCTGTGGGCTTTGCCTCTTTCACAGGCAGTGCAGCACCTACGTTGGCATCCTGAGAACCACAGTATTTGACAGAAGAACTTACGGTGTGTGGCTTGGCATGTGCTACCCGAGCCCAGGAATCTACTCAAATGATAATTCCACAATGTGAGGAAAAAACTTCCTTGTTAAAGATGATGTGGCTCTGGATGATCTGGACCTTTCTCAAGAAAGGCTTTGATGGCCTCAGAAAAGGTTCATGTTTACAGACTTTCTACTCAGCTGAGAAATTTTCTGTAGTGGCCTTTAAGGGTAGGTGTTTATCAGTCACTCTTTTGTTAGGTACAATGTGAGCCTTTTTGAAGAGGCTACATAATGACTCTTGATATTTACTGTTTCACAAAGGTTTCCATGAACCCTGGATCTATTTGAAAAGTAAGAGTTGTCATGATAGGAGTTACTATAAAAATATCTGTTTTCAGAGTATCATGTATAGGTCGAAAGGAGAAAAATTCTCTTTTCTGCAGAAATCAAAAATAGGTGATAAAATGTGCCTTAGATAAATAAAAGTCCCAAATCAGGAAGAAATTCGCAGATTAATGCATGTGTGTCAGAGGTCAAGCTAGGTTACATATCACTCACTTTAAAGAGTTTTCCAGTTTGCCCTTCATAGGCTGAGAAAACTTGTGATTTTGCTTGGTTGTTGAGTTTTTGTAGGGTTTTTTTTCATGTGTGAGTGTGCCATTTCCACTACTAGTGCACTGCAGATGTGCGAGCAATAATCAAGATCTCTGCAAGTTTAACTTTCATTACACAAGTGGATGCCTGGAGCACAGACACTGACACATCCCTCCTGAGAAATTTCACATAGAATTGAAATCTTCTCATGTCAGTCCTATTCCAACATGCATTTTAGCCCCATCCTAAACTTGAAACCTTTAAAAGAAGATATTTGCTTGTTATAGTTTTAGATGCTTTCTGTAGTGGGAAATAGCACTTTTACAACACAGTGAGCTGTCTGCAGATCACATACCCAGTCTACCCAAAACCCATAATATTAGAGCAGTAACATGCCTCATTTCAGAGCTAGATCTATCAAGGTCTGCAGAGATAGCGTTAGAAAGTCCTTCACTGGTAGAAAATGTAATCACCTCTGAAAGTGCGAACGCCCAGAAATGCTGAGCTAGGGAATTGCCAGCCTTGATTGCAATCTCATCACAAACAAGACACATTAACTTCCGTACTTGTAGAGCGAGCCCAATGTCTTGCATTCAGTTGCAAGATTGCCACTTGCATGCTATCAGGGACAGAGGTATCAACAGAGGCACGCAAGAGTTCAGCTCCGAGCCGTACCAGAGAAAGCTGTAAAGACTCACAGCTTATTTACATTAAAATATTTTTGGAGCAAGATATGCAAACAACAGTAAAATATGAAGTAAATGGTGAGCAGAAGGTGAGCAGTACGTTTGAGAGCTGTGAAAGAACTGCAAGAATGCCAGGCTTGAATTAATTTCTTATTCACTACGTTTCCTAGCTTAAGAATAGAATAGAAGTAGAAACCGCATACATCTCTGAAAAAATAGACTTTGAAAAGTAAAATAAAAGCAATTATTCTGAGCATGAAATACTAATGCCTGGGAAACAATAAGAGCAACTATTCCACAGAAGAAGGAAAGCATCCTGCAGATGACCTCAGAATGGCTTGTGGAGGCCAGAATGGGATGGGTGATAGGGAGAGAGAGGATTGGAAAGGAGAAGGACTTACTACTTTTCTCCTACAGTTTATTCAGTGTAAAGTAAGGGTGCTGCACAGATGCAAAGTGCTCCCTTTAAAGGGACAGTCTTTGGCAAGGCTAAATCTTGGAAGATGATAAGCTTCTTGCAGCTTTTGTTGGCTGCAGAGTAGCTGGGCATGCTGCAGCCCTTTTCCTTTTGCAGCTGGTCTCTGGAGAACGACGAAAAAAACCCCAAAATCACACCAAACAATACCATAACAAAACAGGACAAATGTAAAACAGGAAAAAACTCTGAGCGGATATTGTCTAACACTTTCACAACTAGGTCTTCTGTCTGCTCCCATCCTGTCCTGAACAGATCAAGCTCATCAATTAAGCAGAAGGATGATCAAAAACAGTACTTGAATTTGACTAACTGCCATAAAAACTCCAGAGAAATTTTCTGTGTACCAGAGTTTGTGTTAGAGCTCCAGCAGGAAAAAAGGAAGAAAACCCTTCACCACATAAATCATTTTAGGATCTTCCTGGTCTTTAAGCACTTTCTTGCAAAACATGTGGTTGAACTGAGATGTTCATAATTCAATGAGTACTTTTAGTGAAATCAGAATGACTATTTTTAGAAATGCTTAGCAACTGGAACAAAGGAAAATCTTCGCAAAAACTAATGGATTGTTTTTTTCAGAAAAACACTGCTGTTTTTTCTATGCTTAAGAACCACAAGGGTTCTTAAGACACAGAGGGATGCAAAGGCATTTTTACAAATATATGAACTATTAGTAAATTACTTTTTATCCAAGTATTGCCTGGATGAATGAATAGTTTAACTGTGCCACCACTCATGATGCCCACAAGACAGCAGGGAAGAGAGCCTGTCTTCTCAGAAATGTTGGTCATGGTGGAGGTCCAAGTGGCGCTCTGCATGCCAGGTCAGGCAAGGACATTTCTGCCCATAAGTGATTCCACATTCAGCTCATGCCAGTAGAGCTAGTTTACTAAAGAGCTGGTTGTGGAGAGTTCTGCCACCAGCACTTTGGATAACTGAATGTATGAGAAGCCAACTGCACTGTTCATTTGTGATTTTCCCAAACACTTCCAAGTAGTCACGATATCCACAATGAAAAATTGCACAACACATCTGGACAGCAACAGTCCAGCAAACAGTCCTTGCTTTGTGTTGGACCAAAGAGCAATACTCTAAAAATGTTTTCACAAAAGCAGAAGTGAGCTGAGCTGTCTGGTGTGAGGGTTCCTCATTTCAGTATGTGCCACTGCACAAGGTGCAGAGCTGTGTGAGGGAGAACTATTTCATTCCCCATATGGAGGGCTCTTGGTCAAGTTAACTGATCACAAGTACCTGAAAATAAAACCTAGGGTTCATAGACAACGTTACATGAATTCACCCTGGCCAAGGACACACCAGCAAGAATGCATGCAGGCTTCATCTAGCATTTGAAAAAGTTTAGATTAAAAAAAAAAATCATAGACTCTGATGAAAATTTTCTAAGCAAAATTCTTCTTCAAAACAAGGTATGCCCTTACATGTTGAAGTTTTTGTTTCACTGGAAGCATTCCTACTGTTACTGTCACTGGGGGTCGCGCAGGTGAAGGGTATAAACCTTTTCTATCTATGTCCAAGAACAGAGCTAATACACAGGATGCTCTTCCAGACTTATTCTTGTCTGTCTTAGTGCTTGGCTGCCTGGAAGCTCTCCAGTTTCAGACTTAGCAAAAACATGTTAGTCAAATGATTTTCATCCAAAATAACCTAGTCAGCTTTAACAGCCATAAAATTTCTTTAATGTTTCCTCTGTGCTTTATTGTTTGTAAGAAATGTAACTACATTTCAGCATATTTTAACTACAATTTTCAATATATAATTATTTTGGTTTGAAGTATGTAAAATCAATGGCAGTGCTGAAAACAATTCTCATTGATTCAAAGGTAATATGTAGTACCTGATCACTAAAATGTGAGCAGCAACTAAAAGGGTGCCTACAAGATGAAATGAGGAATAAAACATAGATTTCATTTTTGTGTTAGCTCATGGTTTTAATTACGATTTTTATAAAACTCTTTTCAAACTGGGAATTAATTGCTTGAATATGGTCACTACATATTAGATTTACTTTAAAAAAAGGAAAAACAGTTTCGTTTTTAATGTACATCACAAAATACACCATCAGGAAAGACCACTAGATTTATTTGCCCTTCATATCCTGCTTTGCTGACTTCTTCTTTTCCCTAGCAATGCCTTATAACCAATTGTATTTTTTTCAACTCCTTAATAAACAGATAAGAAAACATACTTACATTTTGAACTTCCTGGCAATAAGTTTTGTAACAAAATCAAGTTTGATTGGCCCATTTAAGGAATGCATTATAAATTAGACAATCTGTCTTGGCTCCATGTACAGGCTAGGGATTCTATCTAAAATTTATTATTTGTTGCATAAGAGAACTGCATTTGTAGGCAGTTGACTGAAAAGGCTTTGGAGTTCAATTTATTCAAGTTTTACTTGCAGATTTGACTTTGGAAATGAAGGATCCTGGCTGGGAAAGTCACTGAAATACAGAGGGCTGAAAACAAAAATCTTTGAGCTCTCTGAAACAGTTCTCTGTTTTCTCAACCATAACAGCGAGATGCTATTAAGCAGAGTCTTTGATCTGCAATAAGCATATCTAATTTGAATTCACTTGAAATTACTGCTAGTATCAGCTAAGCCTTTGTGCATCTTCCAGATTGCAGGAATATTATACTATAAAGAATAGCTTCAGCCCAATCAGGAATATTTGAATCATATGCTTTTTCTCTTCAGCAAATGTCATGTACTGCAAATGACAGCACTTCAGGACTATCACTAAACCAAAAATGAAATCTGTCATTCACTCACCTCTTCTAGGAAAAAAAAAAACAAAAACAAACAAACCACTTTTAAAAAACCTATCTCCTGTGGTAAGAAATCTGCACAAAGCAAAATATTGTATCATTAAATTTCCTCTTGAGGAAATGACTCAAACATATTTTTCCATGAACATTTGCATATAAGTATTACTGCATAATGAATATTACCTTACCCAAATACAACCAGACTGTCAGGACTTCTTCATGATACTCATGCATCTTAGTAAATGACATGGAAGAAAAAGAAGTAACTGATAGAAATTTCCATACCTTTCTACTATTTTATCATACAATCTTTAAAATTCTTTCAGATGTGTGCCACAGTTTTCTGTCAAAATAAATAACTCTTAAATATTAACAGGCAATGTTTATTGTCTCCTGTCTCTTTTCTTTTTCCAGTAAGGAGATTCTTACTGAGAGTTTTGCTTCTTGATCTTTCCGTGACCTGCCATAATCATCTCAGTCTTCTGTTTTCAAAACAATTCACTTCCATCAGTCACTGCATTAATGACCTGCTTCAAGCCTACCCTTGAAAACTGTTAACTGGTGCTCATTTGTTAGAGACACACATTGTAATGTGGGGCCTGATCCAAGGTCTGTGGCTGGGTAACCAAGGTCTTCTCAAGCTCTTCAGAAGATTTTGTTTGGGCCCCAGACCTTTTCCCTCTGTAAAAGCCAGTGCAGCACCAATGAGTAGCTGCTGTTAATATAACCAGCACAGCTGTTACCATACAGCAAGCAATGCCAGAGAGGGCACTATGGTGGAACAGCTCATGGAGGTCAAGAATGGAGGGGACCATCTGTGTGTGCACCTTTACTTTCGTGAGAAAATTAAGGACGAATCTACAGGACACTACAAAGCTTTGGCTGTGGTCTTTGAACTTGACTGGGAGGTCAGCATACAAAGAGCTTATGCAAACCCACCAAGCCAAACAGCACTGCAGGGTTTTCCTAAAAGTCCTTCCAGTTATTTATAATGAAGCAGTTTTATGTCACAGAGGATCCTCCTGTTTGTTGGCTTCTTCGGTGAGTGGAAGATCCTTGAGGGAAGCAGATGGAGCCTCCCCAAGATCAATCAGTATTCCTATTCTGAAACCTACTTCGGAAACAGGCAATCTTTTCTTACATGGCCGAAGAATATTTAAGAGAGCTATTACATGTTCAGTGTTGACAGGCATTCCAGACTGATGTGAATACTTGCCTGAAACATTCCTAGTATACAATACAAAATTATAAGAATGTTTTTTAAAGACTAATATTGTCTGGGCTGGAAGTAGGGGATTCTGATTGTGAAAAGCTTTTCTACTCTGACAGAAGAAGAAATCTCGATCTTCTGAGTTTCCTAAATATAATTTCATAAGAAAGATAAAAGAGGACCTTTTTGTGCAACATATTTTTATCCATATACAACCTTTTTTCATTTCATTAGCTATCTAACTGAGCATCGAGGAGCAGCCTCCCATACCTTGTAATATTAAGAACGGGATATACCAGAATCGAGAACTTCCTTTAAAAACATAGACAGAAAAATGGAAACTGGCAAGAAACAATGTTAAAGGAATTGTCTACTGGGGCTTCAGGCAGGGCTGGAGGCCATATAGATGCATTGAAAAATCGCTGCTAGCTGGCTAACAAGGTCTGTAGAAGGACTCAGCAGACTCAGGATTTTGGTAACCAAGAGAGAATGCTTAGTGATGGTAAATTTTTAGAGTATCCATGATAGGAAAAGAGAACAGGCTCTTTTTTCAGAAAATTCATAATAATTCTGCTCTCTCTTCTGCTCTTTCATAATTTAAATTTTTTAAGAGACTTTTAACACAAAGATGTTGCATGTTAACACTGCAAGGTGTGTGAGGAGTAGAGGAGAGGGATAGACTAAGCTTTGATACGTAAGTTCTGGTTGTGGTTTGAGCTGATTTAAGATTTCATACTTAAGAAAAATAGAATTTTTAATTTACCTACTGAGGGAATCCATGCTCAGGCATTCTATATTCTTAATTCCCCCAAAAGTTCCTTTTAATTTTTTTAAATTGTTTTTGTTTCACTGAGATAAGTCATGCCATCCTCTAGAAAGAGTGATAGCACTTTCCCCTTTCTAGAACTGATCAAAGACCTTCCTATGGCAGTTGCTGTGTTTGAACACAGAAAAAGTTTATGGCTACACTTTCAATGCTATTTCTCTTCTAAGATTCCATGGAAACAGTTTTTTTCTATCTAGTGACTATCCAGCAGAAGAATAGGGAAAGGAGAAAAATATACTGGGGTGGCATATAATACCCTTTCCTGTTGCTGTCAAGATTCCCCGGGAAAAAAAAATCAAAGCAGCATATTCTACATATTTTATGGTGTAGGCCACCAGTGACCAGAGCTAAGCAAATTTTCAGTGGGTTTTTCTTACTGTGTGGTGGCAGGACTTTGGGGACAGCTCACTGCTCCTCTTCAGTGCAGTGAAAATGTGCCTTCACAGCAAGATCTGTCCTTTGCCATACAGTCCCCAGCAGGCAGTTCCAAGAGAAAATCTTCTGATTTACTCGTAAGATTTGTTTCACCATAGATATATGGTCATCAGCAAGATGGAAACCGTGGAATATCATTCTCTAAGCATGTGAGATAATGGAAAGAAGTGTGAATGATGTGGTTTTTCCTAGATATCAGACTTGGCAAAGTGTACTTTTTTTTAAAAAAATTTTTTGATGCGAGAGGAATAGTGAGAAGTACAAAATGAAGTCTGCTTCCTGATTGGTGTTTTAGAAAGGCAGCAACAAGTGAATAAATTCAGTACCAGGGACATGCAAATTGAGTTCAGACTGGAGACAGGCATACACCAGTCCCCTATCAACTATGGTGCTCCTCTGCCAGTGAGGGCACAGACTGGCACAAATCATAGAAGAATAAAAAGGGTCTAAGAGTAGGTGTGCTATAAAGTCAAACACCTTTTCCTGGTTAAATACAGAACCAGAGTACAATGTGGCACAAACCCGAATTATGATATCTTAATTTGAGATCTGATTCTTTTTCTCTGTACTTAGAAGCTGCTCAAAGCTTTTTACCTGAAAGACAGGAACTGCTGCACAGGAAAGCAGTCTGAGGCACATCAGGGTATGGAGCTGGATGAAGAGCTAACAATGCCAGGTCTGTGGTAGTGTAGTTCACATGGAAGCCAACACCAGCCCTCTGCCATCTCTTTTCCCTCATGTTTCATCCTAGCAGCCCTAGGGGATCCTTGACTGCATTCAGTATCTCTTTCCTGTCACCAGCCTGCAGGCTCCAGCTTCATCACAGCAGTGCCCTTGGTGTGGCACCCAATACCTGTAACTGCTCATTATCAGTAAAAACATTTGGGAAGAAAAATACATCTTTTTTTTTTTTTTTTTTTTAAGTTCCATTGAAATAAACAGAATAAATGCTTTGCCAGAACTTCCTCTCAAAAAAGAAAAAAAAGAGTAATAAAAGAAATCAAGGACTTAAGGAGACCTGGGTAGAGTCAAGGTATATATATTTTTTTGTGTTCATTGCTCCTACAAATAGTTGAATTTGCAACAACCAACCTTCTGCAGCTTTATGAATTAAAAAAGAGGAGAATCCCCAGCTGACGTTGTCAGCAAGACAAATCTACCTGTGCAACTGGAGACCTCAGTTATTTTTGCCAAAAAGAACTGCAGTATGTGTTTGGTATAGATGCGGCTTGTGACACATGGAGCTGGGCTAAAAAGTCCTCCATTGCACGCAGGTTCCAATATTTGTTTGAAATTGGTGGTGTTTCAGTTTCAGATGAAATCTCAGGCACTGAGGGTAGACTCTAAATCAGATGATTTCCAGCAAGCTTCAATAGTACATAATGAATCTATTTTCAAGCTACACAGTAGAAAACCAGCATACTGTCCACTGTACTTTATAAATCTTCTTTGCTTTGTAATACTCACTATAGGAAGATTTAAAATACAACCAACTCCTTCTTCTTAGACTGCAGAACCTCTGAAAGAAATGCAGTGATCTCTTTTTCATGGAAGTGAAGTTGAATTTAAGGAAACTAAAGAGTGACATTATCACCAAAGTGAGAGAACAACTTTTCAAGCGTAGAGGCTTCCTGTACTTAGAACAGAAGGCAAAACCTCTTGTTCCTTCAACTTTTCATTCCTTACATGGAAATACATAGTATAGTTGTTTATACATAACATTATACAACTACATTGTACATAAATAATGATTCAATGACATCCCTGAGGAAGTGGGCACTGAAGCAAGAGATCTCTGAGGTCAGAAAGAAGCAATTCAATGAAGCTCCTATTATCCTCTCTGCTGGAGTCCTTCATAAAACTAAGCCAAAGTTCCTCCACCAGAAAGTGAATGACTTCTGCCAGCAATATCAGAAACTGCCAATAGGCAGAAAAAATTTTATATGGGTAAGAGAGAAGTAAAATTTAGTGTAGAAAGCCCCTGAACACTGTCATGAGTCAGATTGTTGACAACAACATATGTATAAAAATATCAAAATAAGAAATAAATAGGAAATATCTAGAAGGATCTTGATTCTTAGGAAAAAAAATGTGACTTTTGATTTCTAAATATTGTTTTTTCACTATTTTTCTTATCCCATCTGGTTTTTATCTGAGCCTTGTTGAACGTAAGACAATTACAGCTTATGGAAAGTGAGTTATTACAAGACCTACCAGTTGGTAGCGTTGTTTCTGCTTTTAAGTCAGAGACAAAATTCATTTTTTTCTGATCCATACAACACTTCAGCAAAGAATTACTTATATACAGTCCAGAGACTTTATTGGAAGAGAGGTTATTTATAAGTGGGCCACTTTGGTTAGAATGAAGATCTTTCACCCATAGATAAATGCCTTCCTCCAGTATCTGCCTGAAAAATAAACATAGATAAATAAAAAAAAAAAAATGTATACTTTTCCAGATACATTTTCATTTGCCAGCAGCAAGCACAAATGCACTTTTAGGAAGGCACTGTTACAAACACAGATGTAAGTAACCTTAGTATACATAAAGGGCGTTTTGCTCTGTGGCATTAACATTTCTGTGTCCCACAGCGGCGTGAGGATCAGGTGTAAAATCACCCAAGGACCTCCACTTCAGCCCCTCTGATTAGATCTGTGTCAGAGAACTGCCAGAAACAAGCTGCAGCGAGGCTGTTCTCTGCAGGGATAGCAGGAGCTCAGCACCAACCGTGCGATCCAGGAGATGTGAGGAGCTCAGGGGCAGGAGCCAGAGCCCTGCAGCAATTGCTCCAGCTGCTGCTATTCTTGTGGTACCAGGACTAAAGTCTGCATTTCTTTATGCAAGCGCCATGTGCAATAGCTCAACCCGGAGAGATATTTCCAGTCAACGAGTGTATTGGTGCTTACTAATCCCAGCAGCGAAGAAAGAAAGAGATTTGAAACTGTGTATTATACATTCAGATGAATGCTCTGAGAAGGATAAAAATCGTGGGCACAAATGTGACCTTTTCTCATGTGTGGCACAAATGAGTCTGGAGAATACTTACTGAATGAATGCCTGGAGGACTGAGGAAGAGTATCTGTCCCAATTCATAAGTATATGCAAGGTATAAATTGTTGCCAATTCTTCTGCTGCTTCATATGCACCCTGGAGCAAAAATGCAGATACGAAAAGCCATTGGGCATCTTCAAGCTTAAGTAGGAAATAAACAAGATTTTTAGAGCGGCCAAATGCACCTAAAATCACATTTCAATGTCCTAAGTAGTAATTAGGCAAACAAACCACTGTGCAGACATACATCTAAATAGTTAAAGCAGAGGAACCGCTCCTTTTAATGCAACATATGCTCAATGAAGTTGCCAAAATGAGACCTTTCGAAATTCCTTTAAAATGTTGCCAACAGGAGGGACCAAGAGCCTTTGGAGCACCACCAGCAATAGTGCAAGCCCTACCAGGCTGTCATTTGCTTTATTCTGGAGGGCCTGGTGGGGAGTGAGGGACATGAATCCCACAGGAAAACAGGTGAGGATGTGAACACACATGTCCTGCCATGACAGCTGTGTCCAGGCCCTTCTGCAGAGGCAATGCCAAGCAGCTGACTCCTCACAAACAGGCACCCCGCTTCACATTTAGCATATGGGGGAGCTGTGTGCTTTCCTCAGGCTTTCCCCAGCTCAGGGCCCGCAGCATTACCTGGATCCCCCTGAGGATCCCTGTGCAGTGGGAAGATGAATTGGGATGTAAGTCTACGTGGAGAAAAGACAGAGGGCACAGAGTTTTATTATTTTCAACCATGTCACTGCTGTCACATAATAGACACTGTCTATTATGTTTTCTGATCTCCGAGTCAGATCCAGCAGCTTGGACTAGATCGGCTCCTTCTGACTAACATCAACACAATAATTTCCGTGGTGCTACTGTGTATTTGAGCTGATGTAAGCGGCTGAAAACCAAGGCCTTGGGCTCGAGCCCTGGTGTGATTACTTCCATGCCTCAGTAACACCCAGCAGCCTCCCTGAATGGCCACAGGTGGCAGGGCTGCCACACGTGTTCTGCTCTTCTCAGTGGGCAATCCATTAACACTGCTGACAAGCCACAGCTACAGCCTGGCAGCAGTGACAGGCCTGACATGGTAGCCAAAGCCATGTGCTTTATATTTATGAATGTGAAGCCCAGTAAGGAAACGTGAGTTTGTAAGATTAATGAAGTTTTCAAGTTCCCTTGAGCTCCACATGTAGGATAAATCTTGCTGTTGAACCACAGTAAAGTTTTAATTGACTAAATAGACTAATACATTGTATAGAAATGGCCAATAGCTTTGGAACAAAGCACCACACGGAGCAGGCTGGGGAGGAAGATAAGGCTTTGCTGCCTATTCATTATATACCTTTTTGATTACTTCTAAACTAAATATAGTGCTATAATAGAGCTTGATTATCACTGTGCTTTCCATATTCTTTTTACATTAAAAATTTTAAAAAGAAATCAATATAAAAGAATTTCAAATATAGTGCACTGGAAGAAAAAAAAACAAGCTCTTTGGCGGAGAAATTATGTTCTTCTGGAAAAAGTGACCTCACATGCTAGGAATAGCAGTCTATCAGTAAGTCACCTAACAGACTTTGACAGAATTATAATTTATGATGTATTAATTGGACAAAGCAATATTAATATTTTATCCCAGAAAAGGTTCCCAGGAGCTTAGAAAAATAATAAATTTCAAACTTTATTTTCCTCCATTCCCAGGAAAAGAAGTCTTGTTTATACTGTCAGTCGGAGAATGGCTCCTAAGTAGTGAGTTTTCATAGTACACTTCATTTCTTGGGATAATTAAACTCCTCTACTTTAAAACATATTTGTTAACTGCTTTATCAGAGAAAATATTTATTACTACATCATTATTTTAAACAGCCTTTCAACTTGTATTTTACAGGGATTTGACTACTAACCATAAGGAGTCTTCTTATAACCTTCTGGCAGTTTTATGAGAGATCAGTTCTGAAAATTTATTTAAAACTTTTACTAAATTTCCACTTACAATAGTGGAGAAAAATAACTACACCATTACTAAAATTTGTTTAGCAATACACCCCATATACTCCATTAAATGTTACTTTTTACATTCCAAAAGGTTTATCATAGCTCAGAGTGTTTTTCACCAAGTATTTAAAAATGCCTTAGTTTCCTTTTATTAAAAAAAATCCTTCAGAATGCAATTAATCAAAAAACCCCCTAAAACCAACAAACCACCAAAACAAACCACAAATAAAATCAGCTATTTTTTTTTTTCATACATACATAGCTCTGCAAAACAGGTAAACTACTCTAATTGTCCAACAGAATACATTAAAATGGTTTGTCATTACTCTTAAGTCCTGATAATGAAATAAGTAGTGTTCAAGTCAGCTTCTCTACAATTTGCAAGAACATGTTTATATTCTAGAAACAGCCTGTGAAAAGCTTCTTCGTGATTAAGTCCACTGGTGGTATTCATACGACACAAACCTTTTTCAAAGGGAATACGTATCAGTCATAAACGTATTTTCTTCCTGTGGCTGTAAATAGAACTTAAGTATTCAGCCTTACCTACTCTGCATACTCAAAAATATAGAGCCAGGCCCTGTGAGTATCATTAAGGAAGAACTAAAAAAATGTATTTCAAAAACCCAAACACATTTTAAGATTTTGCATTTGCCTTTTGGGTTTTGACCTTGTAGAAGTCACAGTTTCACCGTACTTCTGAGAACAGAGAACTTACTACAGCTACAAAGAGGGAGTTATAATCACACGACTTCAGAAGCTTTGGATTTTAGAAATGCACCAAATAGCTTTACTTTGCAGTGTAATTGGATTGATGGCAATGCCATCACGACAGTAGAGAACATAAACAGGGATATAAACACAAGAAATGATCTGGCTTCCTATTTCTTTCTTTTGTATTTTAAAACTCCAATCTATCAGATCAGAGAACTACTAGGCTCAGGTGGATCTTCATCCCCTGCTGACGCGCGGTCCGGGTGGCCGGCGAGAGCGGCGTCCGTGGCCGGCTGGGACACTCCGGGGATCTCCGCCTCGCAGCTCAGACCCGGTCCCGCACTCCCAGCTCCTGCACGGGCAGCCCGCCTGGAGCGCAGGGCGCTGCCGCGGCTCCGGGATGGAAAGGACAGGGAGAGGCTGGTGCTTGCCGTTCCAGGGGCGTTTATTGAAGGGAAGGCAGAGAATCAGGAACATACACCAAACGGACGCAGCGGCAGAAACCCCTTCAGGCCGCGTTACAACAACTTTTATGGAGAAGAAGGGGTGGAGAGAATACAAGGGACCAATGTCGGGGGAAAACAGGGGAGGAACATAGGGTATAACAGCCAACAAAACGTGAACAGGGGAGGGTATCTTAAATTGACAGAAACTTGGACCAACGGGGCGTCAAGGAACTTAGAACTTTCTGGAACATGAGAACTGAATATTTACTAAGGTATGATAATAAAACAGGGAGGGGGAATTTGGGATTGACAGCCTGAGGGGTATAGTTAGAGGATGGGGGATGGGAGCTATGTTCTAACCCACTATGGGGCGGTGGTGTTGCTTTCTTGACAATCCTGGGCAGCTTCAGCTGCTGTTACCACCACCACACCCTGCCATGAATATATTTGTTTTCACCAACCCTATCTTCAGTTGTGTGCTTAAAATTTAAGGTTACATCGTACTGGCACAATAACAAAACCTTAATTATACTGTTTGCAATTTGAATTGTTTCTTCTTCCTCTAATACCTGAAACAAAGCAACTAATCCATCAAAACCAAAACCAAAAAATCACAGATGAGTAATAAAGCCAGCTGTCTTCAATTTGCCCATTGCAGTGTGAAATTGAACAAATGCAGCTCTTTGAGGAGGAGCTGTGTTCTGTGAAAAAAAAACCCATTGTATTAATATATTAAGTGCTCAGGAGTCGCACAGAAAAGAGAGTCTGTCTTTTTCTCTTGTGATATCATGGTGTCCATCATGTTTACAAGCACCACTGGTGCAGAGCCACTTTCTGTAACTGAGGAATTGATGAAAATACCTGACAGCATTTAAGGTCCAGAGCATGATTCTCTTTAAAGTGCACCACGGAGGTACTCAGTTTCTTTTGTGGTTTGTCATCCGTAAAGTTTTAAAAGGGAATAAGTTGTTGTTCCTTTAATGTAGCTCCATACTGTGTTTTACCTCTGGAAATTTACCTGCTTTCTGTTGGCAGACTTTTCTCTCGCATCTGTTGGAATCAATTAACCCCCACAGATTTTACATCAGTGTTTGCAGGGTGGATGAGAAGGAGCAGTCAAGTGCTAGGTTTTATGTCCCTTGTGTGTCACTTGTCTTCTAATCTAGTTCAGACAAATTAACTGAGATCATTTAGCTAGGATTTACTGATACTGCATGAAGTAAAATATCTCCCCCACCTCTGCTTTCTTTTTCTCTCAATTCCTCATACCTTACTCCTTTTTTTTTTGAGCGTTTGCTATAAAATCAGCAGAAATGAAACAATTTTAGTTCTTCGGTTGTTAACATGTCCTTCCCTGCTCTGACTAGAGCTCAGGGTCAGGAAAGTTCCTCTAGGATATGAAAAAAAGCCTTCACGAGCTAAAGTGAGATCAGGAGATGGAAAATAGAGAGTGAAGACACTGCCTAGCTAAACCCTTGACCTCAGTTCCAGGATGACCTGATTTCAACACTTTGTTTACAGTTCAAGGTAGAAACTTGCTTATTCTGTGCATTTATGCCTTTGTATTCTTCAGTCACTGGGATGGAAGACAGAGGCAGAAGACTTCATTCAAGCATTGCCTTTTAGCCTTTGGATTTGAACAACTGAAAATCTAGGAAAATTACCAGTCCATAGATCAGACATCAGGGGAATGAAAAGCCATATTTACCTAATAAACTTAATTGTGGAGAAGTGACTAGCAACTTCTCCAAATCCTCAGTTTATATATTTCATGTAGAGGAAATATTATGGCCCTCAGGATGTATTTATCTAGAGATAGCTAAATATCTTTTTTATGCTGTTGCTTAACTCTATTTTGTACAATAATTTACTTCAGTTCTTTGTAGTCTAAACCAATTTCCTCCACCACAGAATTTTATTATTTGCTGATTGTCTCTAGGTAGCTTAATTGCTGGTAAGAGGATAATGAAGTAAACCTGGAGCTGATATTTAAGTAGAGTGGAACTACTCGAGTGTAATCAGCATTTTAAATTTGCCTTTTAGTACTTTGTAAAGACCTATAACAAAATGCCTCCTTCCCTCCTGCCTTGCCTATTAAAAGGCTGTCAGGAGTTAGCACACTGCAATTAACGCCGAGGGGCAATGTGCCTGCCAGGAGGTGGAGGGTGGGCGGAGGGGAAGGGAAAGGGAGGCTTGCTGCTGGCTGGGCTCTTCTGGGGCTCCATTTGCATCATGCTCTCATAGCATCTTCACTGAAATAGAAAAGCAAGAACACTGGGGTCTTAAAAGGTCTCCTGGTGTTTCTTTTTTACCTGAAGGAGACCATTATGAGTTACTGTTGATGTCCTCAAACGTTCTAGCAAAGTTCATTATTTTCCATCTACTTAGATAATTTCCATAATTTCAACTATATCAGCCAGACTTCACTCTTAAAAGTTTTGGTTTTGTTTCTTGTTTTGCAAGTGGTCTTCAAACCAGAGCTGACTTAATTTCTAGTGGCAAGAAAACTCCCTGTACCCTCTCACACATAGTCTGAGGGGTCTCAATCCCAGCAAGAAGGAATAGCCCAGGCACTAGCATGTTCTTGTTCATGGCTGGATCAGGGAGGCAGCAAAAGTCAGGAAGGACTAGGTCTCCCCAGTCTGAGCACTTTAGAGAGCAGAGGATTTAGCTCTGTGCATTTAGCTGTGCTTTCCTCTTACCAGCTGATTCAGAAAATGAGTCCTGACCTGCTTCTTTGACTGTGTAACTCAAAGGATTAAGTTGAAACTTGAGTGATAGCTTCTCTTCTGTGATTTCTGTTCTTTGTGGTTTGTATGGAGTAACTTACTCAGCTTGGGCCCCGTAGATGATGGTAAATGGTGCTTCATTTCCACGTAAAATAGAACTGTCAACTAAAGGTGTTGAAATATACTTATTCACAGAATGGACCAAGAAATATTTAGGGTCCTTTGTGAGTTTAAATCCTTCCAGAGAGGAGGAAAATCCCTATTACCTTTGTCATATGAGGATATTCTGTGCATTGCTTAAAAGCAGAGCAGGAGAAGAGTGCAGCCCTGCAGCCGTTGCCATCAGTGTGAGGTTCAGACAACCACAGATTTTAAGGGCAAGTTTCTGGCTGCTGATGGCTCCTTGTGTCTCCCCAGCTCAGCCCAGACTTTGGTGCTGAACTGCCTCAGCAGGATCAGTGTCTCTTCAGCCTTTATTACCAGGTAATTAGGTGGTTTGACACTCAGTGATACTTGATGCAATTTTAGTTCTTGCCTTTCCTTGGACGGAGTTGCAAGACTGATTGCTCTTAGAAAGAAAGGTGGCTAAAATGGAATGCTGCAGTGTTAGTCATAATGCATTTAACTCATTGCCACTGGGCCTTTAAGAGACAGGTGCATGAGATGTTTCTGGTGCTAAGGCTCATACCCCCGGTAAAGAGACCATTAGCCCCGACTGTTCTTCTCAGCTGACTCCTGTGAAAACAAGGCCAAGCAGGAAAGTGTTGTCAGCACCAGATGAATCTTTGGTCTGTGAGCTGAATCTTCTTGAATTATGGTGCAATATACATGTAGAATATAATCAGCATGCACCATAAATACCATAGCCATAAAATCATACTTGGCTGAATCCTGTCATGGAATATCAGGCACAGAAATTGTACAGAATTCAACAGATCCTTGTCCCATGTGCCGCAAGAGTTAATTTGGCCTCTAGTCTTTCTTGCCCTGTTAACATTTATTTGCACCTAACAAGGCGTGAAGTCATTACTTGTGGTGTATGTCCTAACATTTAATCCCATGGTGTCGTGTCTTAATTGTATAGAAAGAGTATCTAAATGGTTCTAATCCCCTAAGGATTTGGTTATCCAGTAATGATTACAACCCTTGAAGCTCCCTTATTACTTTTATTGAAATAAAATCCTTCATGACTGAAATACTGCATAATTTTTAAATTGCATCAAAATGAATTTGATGGTTTAAAAGAACAGATTGCAAATTTAGTTCATACCAGACTGCCCATAAGTAATACCTTAAGAGCACTTTCACATACCAAGTCCTCTAGCTATAGGAAAGATAACACTTTAAACACTCAAGAAATGTGGCTGAGGCCATCATATCTTTATAGGCCCCCTGAGGGGTCCATGAGGCTCAGACGAGTAAGTATGGTTTGAGGCTTCAGCCTTTTTGATGTATACTATGTAGTACATGGTCAGATGGAAATGAAGTACCATTTGCTGTCATCTGCAGGGGCTAAGCTGTTAAAGTCACTCCATGCAAACCATGAAGAGCAGAAATTGCAGAAGAGCAGCTATTACTCAAGTTTCAGCCCAATCCTTTGAGCTATACCTCACTGGTAGCCAGACTAGAATTCAGCCTCTACTGCCACAGAAACATAATAAAATCATAAAATAATAGAATAGTTTGAGTTGGAAGGGACCATACAGATCATCTGCTCCCAAGCCCCCCCGCTGTGGGCAGAGACACCTTCCACTAGACCATATTGCTCCATCCAACCTGGCCTTAAACACTTTCAGGGATGAAGCATCCACAGTTTCTCTGGGCAACTTGTCCCAGTGCCCCACCACCCTCACAGTAAGGAATTTCTTCCTGATATCTAAACTTAACCTAACCCTTTCATTCTGAAGCCATTTCCCCTCATTCCATCACTACATAACTTTGTAAAAAGTCTCTCTCCATCTTTCTTGTAGCCCTCTTTAGGTAGTGGAAGACCACAATTAGATCTCCCTGAAGCCTTCTCTTCTCCAGGCTGAACAATCCAAATTCTCCCAGCCATTCCTCATAGGACATGGACTCTACCTCTAAAGAGGCTGTAGCACTACTCTCTTTACTTCTCTTTGGACAAGTGAATCATTCTTGCATCTTTCACAGATTTCTCGATACCCTCCAACTCAATAGAATTATATGTGTGCTTAAAGGCAACCATGCAATTTAGCTGATTACTCCATTTATAAAGCAATTTATATAACTGTCCTTAATCTGAAGTAAGTTCTCCATGCCTTTATATAAGAATCTATTATCATGGTCCTCATACTACTTTCCTCTGAAGTATATATAATATATATATACACTATATATACAAGAATATAATAATTTCTAAAGCTTGGAATTGATATGTCATATCACATATGCTCAAATTTTATAATGCTACTCTCTAGGTTATATATGCATGACCAATCAGATGGAGGCAAATTTTTAAGCAGTTTTGCTATCCTTCAAATGTGCCCAAACCTCTTGGCCTCTCCCGAAGAAGGTGAAAACCGTGAGCAATCCGCATCATTTCTGAAAATTGGTGCAGCTAGGAAAAGAGGGTAAGCAAAGGCTACTAATCAGATCTCTAAAATGTAGATCATGGTATACCTACTAGACAGCAGTCCCTGGTTATGCAAAAAGATCCTGAGTTTAAAATATAAATCTCTGTAAATGAGAAAGGGTTGCTCTTAAAAAAAGAATAACCTTCTTCATTCTGCTGTTTAATGAAATAATGTGCCTTATGATTTATGTCTCACTCTGGTCACATTTATAACTCTTCATTTTTATAAAGTAGTTACAGATTTCACTATATACCAACTCAAAGAGCTGATCATGTTGGGCAAAATCTTTCTACAGATTTTCCTCAAGTGACTGTTGTGACATTTGGATCACAAATGTAGGTTCAAAGCAAGCTGTGAAAGACTTGAAGTAGTTTTCACTGCTTCACAAATCAATTCTGTCAAGTGCAAATCTTGACCTTTATGTAATTTTAATTAATTTAATAAAAACCATTGGCATGGCAAGTAATTTAGCACTGTATGGAAAAAACTTGGCTGTCTAAGTAGTTTCTGTCAATTTTGACAAGGACCTATGATGGAAAGTGAGTAAAGGTCCATGAGAGTCTATCAAACTTGTCTAAAGCACTCAGAAGCATTTAAAATCTTATCCTGTTTGTTCTATTTATACACCAGAGCCAAGCAAGGTGAGCTGCAACCTAAAGAATAACACCACAATTTCCTTTCAGACTGCCTGAAGATGATTTAACATTTAGCAGACTACATATGCAGTCTAAGGTTAACGAATAGGGCTCTGCTGTGCTAGCAGCTTTGTGCTGTTAGTGTACCCGAGCAAGAATTTTTGGTGCTTGGGGGACTCATCTTCTATTTCTGCACACCTACTTGTACTGACTTGAAATCTAAGAAGAAAAAAAATGTGTCAAGCAACTCCCTTTAGGAAGTAGCTATCCATAGAAATGAACTTGTAGAATAGATTTACATAACCTCAAAGTGTTTTGAATAATATGCTAACTTTTCTGGTTTGCTTCCATGCGTATAAGGTAGCATGATTCAGGAAGGGCACCAGTGAGATATCCTGGTCAGATCACCTGATTAAGTGTTATGTTTCACTTTCTCATCGCTGACTGACCAAAGTGGTACAGCCAGCTCTCAAATGGTAAAATCTTATAACGTGTGGACTGTCTGCCTGTGGTGTTAATGGTGATAGAATGAGGGAAAGTGGGTTTAAAATGAGAAATGGGAGATTTAGGTTAGATATTAGGAAGAAGTTCTTTATTGTGGCTGTGGTGAGGCACTGGAAGACATTGCCCAGATAACGTATGGATGCCCCTCCCTGGAAGTGTTCAAGGCCAGGCTGGATGGGGCTTTGATCAACCTGATCTAGTGGAAGTGGTTCCTGCCCATGGCTGGGGGCTTGGAACTCAATGATCTTCAAGGTTCCTTACCCAAACCACTCTGAGGTTCTATAATTAATGACACAGGTGTGATAGGCCTGCTTTGTGGTTTGGACACAAAAGACACGAATATTGACTTCATGTATTACAACTGAACTTTCTGTGCTCTCAAGGTAAATATTTTTCTGCTTAATGAGAGTCTTTAATGTGGATAAGACTAAGTAGAACTCAGAACTGAAATGTCGTGTTCGATGTTGCTGGTATGCATCATCTTTACAACGCGCATGATGCAGATGGCTGGAGGTACTTCCTGCAAAGAGCACAGAGCTGAATCAAAGAGAGACCATCGCTACCTACATGTAGAGTAGTACGCACTTAGGTTTGAGTTGGGAAAGTTAACAATGATTTAATGTTCTTACCTGCTGAAGTTTAACACAGGGTTTTATAAGGAGTGGGATATTAGCTAGAATTTGACAACTAATAATCCAAAGTCCAGGCTAATGATCACAAATCTTGCAATCACAATGGTTAAGAGCAGAGTGAAAGCCTGAGAAGACATGAAGTTCATTCTCGTGAAAAAAGCATGTCTGAGCACAGGATTATTCAGGAGTATCTATTCTACATTAAATTCCCATTTCACCACGCTTAAATGTCAGGTGTTGATGTGCCCTTATTTGAAGAATAACAGGTAAAGGCTGGTATTCCTTATATTGGGACCATTCACGGAATAAAATCAAGAACCTGGAAATCCAGGACACCTAATTTGGCATGTATTCTGAGACCTGAGTTTCACTCAGAAGCTTTCAAGGAGCTATTTTGCTGAGAAAAGTGATGTTAATCACGATACTGGCTTGGGAGACTTCTATTTGTTATCACACTGTGAAATCGCCGAATTCTCTTTGGCTGCATAGAGCAATGTAACTTTCTAATAAAAGCAAGGTTAGATCTTAGAGTGAGATTGCATATCTCTAGATCAAGAATTTCACAGTACTTGGGGAAATCTGATTGCATGTTGTTTGGTTCTAGGCTCATAGACACACGCCCCAACAGCTGCAGTGGCACTGGTCATGGGAACAGGCTGCGGCTTCAGTCACTCACCTGGGAGCTCTGTGCTCCTGAAAGCAGAAACGATTCTTCAATTTTGTATGCCTTTATCTTGCATCTTCAGGAACTGAAAGAAGCCACCTTGACTGGGGATTTTTTAGGTTCTTCAGGGAGAGAAAAGAGTTTCTACAGAAACTTGCTCAAAGTAATCTTTTTAAAGCTATTTGAAACTTTAGTTTACATTAAACCCTTAAATTTGAAAAGAGCAAGGGCTCATGGCTATTAAGAATTCTAAAGCAAAAAAATTTGCTTTCCCGTGTTCACTGGTACATCCCTTACCTGTGTGGGTGAGTGTGTGTACCTGTGCTCAATTCAGAAACAAAATCCAATGTGAAAACTGGCAGCCTCAGAAAAGGCTAGAACATCTTTTGAAAGAAGTTTTTGAACCTGATGCACCTGCCCTGAAAGGAAGAAAGCCAGCATGTGATTTTAAAAAAGGAGTTTACTTTACAGCTTGAGCCTTAAACTGAATTTCAGAATCAAAACGGAAGAAAGGCACTGATTCTGTGCTAATACATAACTCTGCCAGGCAGTTGTGAACCTCCCACAGCCTGTGGAGTGATATCCATAAGACTAATAAGACACATGAAAGAGTATATACCTATCAGAATGCAGTTTTCACTGAGGCTTCCTGATACAACCAAAATGCTGATACAAAGCAAGGACATAACTGACTCTTCAGAATGCCTGTGAAAGACAGTATCAGATGTATTGGATACTATCCTGGCTGTACTCGAGTCAATGAGAACTTCTCTCTTAAACTTCAGTGGGTCCAGGATTGCATCAATTATATTCATCAACAACGCAATTCAATGATTTATTTCTGACTTATATCCCTTTTTATTAAAATTCCTCAACTGTAATAAGAATTTACAGCTAACTTGGAAATATTGTAACATGATTTTTCAGTAATGAACTACTCCTATAAATATTATGAGTACTGCTACTTTAAAGCATGAAGGCATTTTAATTGGATTCTATAAACTGAGTACACAGCACAGCTTCCAAGGAAGATGAGAAGAATGAATGCAGAATGATAATGCTTTATGTAATCATACACATGATAGATTCTGTCCGGGTTTTTGGGAAGAGAAAGGCTGTTGTAGACAGCTACAGGAGCTGAATACGTTCTTTTCCCATTCCTGCAATTTTCTTGATTTTTAGAAAAATACAGTACAAATCAAGAGAGTCAAAAATCTTAAAAATTCTCATGAATAAAATATTTGAAAAAAACCCCAAAACCCTAGGCCTGCCAGAATATTTTTTTAACACTTATTCAGAATTCTTATAACTGACAAACTAGCTGAAACATTGAAATTAAAGAGCATGCTGATCTAAGCACACCACATTTCTCTAAATGTCAAACTTAAAAATGTCATATGTTTCCTTAAAAAAAGGAAGATATTCAGAAAACTTCTCAAAATTATTCTCTTTGAAAAATTACTCGATAAGAAAAAGAGACTGAAAACTTCATGGATATGTCTAAGGGCCCCCTCGACAAGACCATTTAAAAACGAAATTAAAAAATGAAATGAAAATAAAATAAAAATTGGACACTTTCTCACATCATAGCTTCATTGAAAAGCTGATGAAGTACACACCAGGTAAATGAGGTACGAAATAGTTAAGTGGAGAGTGAAATGGATTGAAAACTGACTGAAGAGCCAGCCTAGTGGTTTGTGATCAGCAACGTGACTTTCGTGCGGAGGCCAGATTCCAGTGGTGGGCTCCAGGGGACAGTACAGGTGCTGGTGCTGCTTAGCATCTTCATAAACGACATGGACTCTGGGGCGGAGCGCTCCACCAGCAGGTGTGCTAATGATACAAAACAGGAGCAGGGGCTGGTACTACGTGGATGTGCTGCCCTCCAGAGGCACCCTGATGAGCTGGAGGAACTGGCAGAGAGGAACCTCAGGAAACTCAGCAGCAGAGGAACAACCGCAGGCACCAGCCTTTGGGGGGGCAGGAATGCTGGCAGAGAAGGACTTGGATGTTCCAGGGAGGAAAAAGTTGACTGTGAGCCAGCAATGGGCCTTTTCAGCAAAGATGGCCAGCTGCATCTCAGGCTGTGTTAGGAGCAGAGCTGCCAGCAAGTCAGAGGAGTTGACAACTCCCCTCTGTCCGCACTGGTGAGGCCACACCTGGCATGTGGAGCTTTGTAAAAGAAAACAGACTTGCTGGAGTGAGTCTAGTGGAGGGCTACGAAGATGGTTGAAGGGGTGAAGCAGCTTTCATACAAGGAGAGCCTCAGAGGCTCTTCTGCATGGAGACAAGAAAGCTCAGAGGGACCTTGTCCATGCATATAAAAAACTGAAAGGGAGAGTCAAGAAAATGGAGAGGGGTGGTTCTGAGTGCTGTCCAGGGACAAAAGGCAAAGGGCACAAATCGAAATACAGGAAATTCAGTTTAAAGATAACAAAGCAATTTTTATTGTAAGGGTGGTTGGACAGGTTGTGCTGAGACGTTGTGGAGTATCTGTCCTTGGAGGTGTTCAAAACATGACTGGAAACAGCTCTGACAACCAGCTCTTTCTGGTCCCGCTTTTAGCCAAAGACTGGACCACAGGATTCCTAGAGGTGCCCTCCCTCCTCGACTGCTCTATGATGCTGTTCCAAGGCTTGCTCTAAGAGCTTAAGCCCTATACTTAAAAAACATAACTGTCCCATGAGCGAGGTCCAAATTCATCAGCTCTCCTGGGTAAGTTGACAGAAATAATTTGAGTTCACAGTGCCAGGACCGTGTCAGTGCCAGGCAGCTGTGTAGAATGGAGACATGTTTTCTGTGCATCTGAAACTTAGGTGGTTTTTCTTTCAACAACTTAATAGCAGAGTGTTGTGACAAGCAAATAACCTGCAAGGGACACCTGCAAACATCACTGCTAGTCAACATGTTCAAGGTTGGCTGCAACTGGAAAAACTACAAACCAGAGGCAGCATTAAGTTTACCAGCGCAAAAAAAAGGGTTTATTAAATGTTTTCTAAAACAGTCTCAGATAATGAAGTACAGCCAAAGGATGTTAATGAAAATTAGAATGGCCACTTATTTCTGTAGCAGAAACACTGTTTTCTTCCCATGCTTTTGTGGGGACCTTATGAATTTCAGTAATAATGTTATGATTGGGCTTCTTGTCATTGACATTTTTACCAGAAATCGAGATTTATACTTGGTTTATTTGTCACAAGTATATTTTATATCTCTAAGTTTTCCCTTGGTATTATGATGTTTTGAGGAGGTCTTATATAGACAACCATGTCAATGAGTAAACTATATAATTACACATCCGTATTCTTGTCTCTTATATGATTTCAGGGTCTGTATCTATGTTAAATGTTTACCTGTTTGAAGTCTGAGGCACAGAGCTGTTCCTTTTTCCAAATTTCTACTTGGAAAATTGGACTAGTTTCTGAATAAACTTTTCAGCAAAATTGGTTAGCTCTCTGTAAGAGTATTTTTAAAGTTTGATTTTTAGACAGAACAATACAAATCTCTGTAGTTCCATGCAGTTGTATTTCCAAGAAACACAAAAGGAGCTTCAAGAGATTTGTCTGTACATATGCACCAGTCAAAATTCACTAAATAAAGCATTGCATGAGCTACAGTTAAACTTAAAAACCTCCTTGAAAACTTCATGGCTACAAGGAGAAAAAAAGTTCTGTACATATATGCAAATCCAAACATTTTGTTACATTTCTGCAGGCATTTTGTAAACAAAGAAGGAAAAATAGAATATATATTCCTGAGCATTTGCAGTGAAAGCTTGGAACAACTGATATCTCTGTTCCTTTAATGTTACTCACTAAGAAAAGCAAATACATGGAAAGCTGAGCATACAGTAATTTTCTTATAAAGAATGCTATTATGAATACCATAATTCTATATAGTATTAAGATTCTTGATAGTGCCAAGACTACCTGACTCAGGGGGTGTGTATTTGACAAGACAACATAGGAAAAAGAGCTTCAGTTGATGCCATCCTGTCAGCACAAACATCCTTTGATTTTCAAAAATTTCCAGAGCTACTTTTACCACTAATGGGCATGAAATCTGACCAGAAAGAGTAGTTCGTGTTTATATGCAATTTAGACTTGTGTACTTCATAATTTTGAGCTGTAAATGTTGGATTTACAGTGGAGAAATGGAAGTTACAATCAAAGAGCATGTCTTAATTCGAAGGAAAAAACCACAAAAGATTGATAATACAGCCTAAAGGAAATAAAATCCAAAAGGAACTGGGCCAAAGTCAGAAGTACTTCAAAGAGGAGGGAAAGTACTAGAAGACTGAACATTTGTAGAGATCTTTCTTGCTTCTGCAGCAGCACTCCCTGTGCTGCTTACACATCAGTGGTAATGTTATGTTTAGGCCACTGCCTTCCAGAGAGGTCCAAATGTGTTTAGCCAGGCATGTTTAGAATGATTTAGCTACTGTTACGAAGTTAAAATAAGGATAATAGGATATCTTATAGGCAATAACTTGTCAGTATAATTAGAATCATGCTGTCAAGTGGTAAAACAGATTTAAAAAAACTGGCACCATTACTGCTCTGAATTTCAAAATAAATCATCACAATATGAGTTGTAAACTGTGACTTCATCCTCAACACCGTTTATCAGGGTGCTGTTCCACTGACCAAAGTACCAAACTAAGCTATGCATAGCCTTCAAAGGTCAACTTTCCTGTCAAACTAAGTAGGTCCAACCAACCTAATGGTACCTTTTAAAGGTTAAGCTTTAATTTATTTATTGCATTGTTCATGTATATGTTATTTAAATATTTCTTTTTTTCCAAGGATTTCACACCCTCTTGAAATCTGATTTTGATTAAACAAAATTAATACAAAAAGGCCTTACTGGAACTTCTATCTAGAAACAAACAAAAAACCCCACACTAGGATAGAAGATTTTTATATTTGTATTTGTGTCATGTACAAAATTCTATTTTCAGCTCTGTGGGAAAACAGCCTCTGAGGAGTCACAAACTATTTATCCTATAGAACACTAAGATGCTCTGATGGCAAACTTCAAGCAAGGAAAGGCGTGTTGTGTGTTGGTAACAAGTGACGGTGGCTGCCTGCAGCTGTGACACCCTCTTCAGTTTCACCAGGCATTTGAGGGGCACCTGTCCCAAGGGCTGTCTTCGGGAGAGGAAGGGCACCAGAATCAGCTTGTCTGAGCAGAGCCATAGAGACCTGCCCCAGAGTGGGAAGCACAGTAGGGCAGTGTGCTCCCTTCCGCTGAACAGCTCTGCCCTCCTAGTGGCACCATGACCTGCATTTGAACCCCTCAGAAACAGCAGCATTTATCTTCCTCTAAATCCTCCAAGGGGCAAAACATAAGAAACATTTCACTTGTCAGGACTGTTTACTACTTGTTGAAGTAAATGTAAATCTGATGTTTCTCTAACAGGAGCTGACGGCCTTATTTTACAGTGACATATCCATAGACTTCTTGGCATTTCTTATTACTATTTTGACACTAGAAGCTCCTTCCTGTGATTTAGTGTCAAAGCAGTAAGGTCATCTTGAGCTGTTTAAACACTTGCTAAATAGCAGACTTAAAAATAAGCGGCAATAACATTATAAGAAAGAAATGTTCAGATATATCTCACAACAGGTACCCATGACTATTTCTCTGTAGCTACGGTATCTCTACAATGATATTTATTAAAGAAATATAGTATTAGTGATTCAGTGTGAATCCTTTAATGAAACTGCATTTCATTAAGGAATAGTTGCTGCTGTAAATGAATTTACAATTTGAATAGTTCAAACATGTAAAATCAAAGAACACAAAGCAACAGAGAGAGTAGCAATTACTGATCATTTCTTGACCAGTCTCTATGATGTTTTAATTTCAAACAAGTGACCCCCTCCTCTGACTTGAGTGGTTGCCCTTCTGGCTCTGACAACTCCATACGGAAAGTTGCTGACAAGCCAGAAAAGATTAGAAGGCTTCCATAGTCCACAACTGTTCTGCCCTGGATTGTCCTAGTTACCCTACACAACAGTCCTGCATCTGCTGATTGAAGACTGAGTTCTATTTAAAAATTCTCTTTGTTATTTTGACTGATAGGGAACTAATTCAGTTTAACTATGTGGTCAATTAGCTACTAACATTTTAATTATAATAGCATTGTTAGTTGTCCTTAAGAAGTCATTCCCCTATAAAGAAATTTATGCTTTAGGAGATATTTCATCACCACATTTGCTAAGGAAAGAAAGAGGAAAACAAAATCTATAGTGGGCACTGCTTTACCTAAAAGAAAACAAAAAAAGATCCATAGGATCACAGGTTAGCTTTCTGATTCTGCTAAACTCTCCCTTCGATGTGCTTTCTAAAGGTTAAGACTAACTAGGGCACACTGGACCTCTAGAACAACCAAGAGTAACTTTGGAGTAGCTCTGATCTGTATTTGGCTGCGGAAAGGTTTATTTTAGTTCAGTCACAATGTTTAAGTCAATATATGTCAAAGCTGTGACACTGCTGTTAGAAGCACAAAAGTTGTCAGAGACATTCATGTCCTGATTGATTTGAGATGTGGGGCTAATTTAAATGATTCAAAGTGTTGCAAGGACATAAGTCTTGGAGCTTCTTGTTGCTGAGAGTTTATATAATTTTATTCTTAGTGGACTCTGTACAGTCTCTGCAGTATCTTGTTTACATCTGGCTTGACTCAAATGACTGTCACATTAACTGGAAAAGCAATGTAAAAAATCAATAACTGCTACAACTCTTTATCACCACCACAAACTTTTAATGTTTGCTCTCAAAACTTTCTTTCTGTGTGCAGTTTTATGCATCAGTTGATATGGATTTTACTTTAAATCTTGTAAGGTATACCACAAGGTCTTCAGCTGAAATGCACATTTAAGGAATAATTACAGCATACAAATAAATTTTATGACATTGAGATGTTCCAGTCCCATATTTATATGTGTGCATTCTTTGCTATTGATATTCAGCCTCTACATTCATCAGCTAAGCTGTTTGCTTCTACAATGGCACACTTCTGTCACCTGCAGCTTCTAGTCCTCTTCTGCATCCCAGTTGGCAAGTGCTTTAACTGTCTGTATGTCTTGGTGGACTTTTTTCTGTCAATATTGTTCTGATAGTGCTAAGGGTTGTGGGCTTACAGAAAACAATTTCTCTTGGCTACCACAGCTGTTGCATCAACTTGAGAAGGAAACTTCTTCCAGGTGAGCCATTCTGGAGGAGCAGCTCTACACTGGCTGCATGAGCAGCAACACAACACTGCTAGTGCAGTTGTACAAACATGCGGTGCTCATTCTCTGTAAATATTTCAGACAATACTGTAAGGTATATGTTGCACATGTACAGAACCTTTTTTATCTTTTTTCCAAAAACAACAACAACAACAACAACAACCAATGAAAAAAAGAGGGAAATGGCCTCTGTTCTATTTGGAGATTTGGTGATATGTGAACATGTTGCTTAGGTTTAGCAGAAATTCTTATATTTGCCAAATGATGTGGAAAACTCTTAAGATTTCCAAGTTAATGAATGCTGCAATGCTCCAAATCTTTGCATGCACACCAGAAGTCTGTGTACCATTATGACTAAGATCCCGTTTTTTTTCTGTTGAAAATGTCCTAGTCCTTTTCCACCGTTGTAGGGATTTTTTAGTGCTTTCACTAACTGTTAGAGGATTACTATAATTTCTGGTGGTTAAAAGTTCTTAGGTGCAGAAGTTAATTAGTAAATAAAGAGCTTGCTACCAACTGCTAGTAGTAACTTGGTATATTATGAATATCTTTCCTATACTTTCAAGATCTCTGCCCTGAGTATGGAGTGTCTCTGAAGGCATCTTCCACATGAACAGTACACACTGTATTACGTCTTAACACATTTTAAACTGTTCACTGTTGTAGAGGATAATCTTGTGTGATGAAGAGTCTCTGAAAGTCATATTGATGTCTGGCCATGAAGTATTGATACCTATTGAGACCTTCAATAAGAACATCAGAAAGATTGCATCGTGAGGCAAGGTTCACTTTATTTCCAAGATATTTTATCAGTTTGATTATCTTGCCTGATGATAGCTTGTTATTTTTAGAGAGAGATTGAGGATGACATTGGTTTTCATGATGACAGAAGTTTTGTAAGTCACCTTCTTTCTTCTGATAGGCAATGAATAATTACAGGAATAAAAGAAAATTTTTAGAAGGGTTATTTGCTGGGTGGTTTGTGATGCAGTCTTGAAGAAATTACATATGAAGAAATATTTCTGTATATGAGCTCAGGTAATTTTTATCTTCACAATTGTTTTTGTCATAAAATCATTATATAGTGTGCAGATGTGTCAGCATATCTGTTGATCTTTAGGTTTTCTGAAACATGCAAAGATCACTCATTAGGACTTCTTAAAGAACCCACAGAATGTTTTCTAGACATATTCTTGTATTTTCCTGTAATATGATTAGCAGACACACATAGAACAGAGAACAACTGGACCATTGCAGTGGGGACCTGAAGCAGGTGCTGACCAGATATAATTTTCTCATCCCAATCCTATTACTTTTTGTCCCAAGACTCTGTCTCCATTGAATCACTTTTGTTATCTGAATCTTGCACAGAAAAGGCTTATTAGCTACACTTGATCACATCAGGTTTCTTCCTCCTTTCTCTGCACACTTCCACACCTTTCCCGCTGTTTGATAATCCTCTGCTTCCTAAGCATCATCATAATCCTGTGATCAACCAGCTGTGGGCCACGTGTACAGAGCTATAAAAATTGTTGCAGATATGTTAGTAGAAACCTATTATATGCCTATTATTTTAATTTTAGAAGGAATGGGGAACACAGTCATTACAACAAAAGTCTTCAGCATAATTAAGAAGTTCCTTCTTTCATATTTTCTTTTTTTTTTTTTCAATTCATATTTTTAATATTAATTCATGGCAATATTATGGATGTCAGATGCATGCAGAAAAATTTGAGGACATATTTCATTCTATATAAGTTTTCTTCTCTATAAGTTTTCCTAAATATACTTACTTCTACAGATGACAGTCAGTGTTATTTATGTCAAAACTTACACTTTATATTTCAAAATTCAGCACCCTTTTGTTACAGGATAGTGGTATTTTTTACTAAGCTTGTCTCTTTCTCATGGTGACATTTTGTTTAAATAAGAAAATCTGTATAAAGTGACTTTGTGCCTATGGGTGAATTTATTTGAAGTGTAAAATGTCAAACTGGCAACAGCAATAATCCTGTAAATTAGGTATGTCAAATAATGTACATGTAGATTCATGATTCATCTAAGAGTGGAAGAATTTCTATTTTGAGAAACCTGAGTCATGAGTTCCCATTTCTTAATTGGCACTCTTGACAAAAGTGACGAATATACCAATATAAAAAATTTATAACTCAGAAAATATTGAGTCTGGAGTAAAACTAACACCATCTCCCAGTTCAGCAATTCTCAGAAAGAAAAAAGATGTCTCTATACATGGAACAGAGTTCATCATTGAACAGTAATTTTGTAATCAGTAACTGCTACTAAATAATGTCCAGGAGGTTACCTAGAGTGGTGCATAAATGCATTTTCATGCTGTAAGATGGGTTGTGCTGCATGAGCCAGTCCAGAACAATCACAGCCTCTGAGATGATCTCATCCCACACCATCACCTCTGAGACCTGGTGCATTCTCACTAGTAAGACTGAAGATGCCTGGGGAGACCATGGAGCCGGAAGGAAAACTTGGTGGAACACTGCATTGAGAAAATGCCACATGGCTGTGGCTCCTATGGCTGAAAAATCACCTTGTCACCAAAGCTGGTCCCTTATCTGTAACCTTTCTTGACCCCTTTGCTGGGTAGTGCAAAGGGTAGTGCTCCTCCTCAGGTTCTCCAAGTTCACTGCTGAGATAGGCACTTTCTACTCTTTTTTGGTGAATGTGAGACAGATTATCAAATATCAATCTGAGCTATTTAAGTTAGATTTGAAAGAACTAAGTTACAGAGTGCTTACCTAAGCAGTTTCCCAGAAAATCTGAAGGGCAGTAAGGAGTATTAGTAAATACTGAGGAGCAAGATTTTTTTCTAATTCTATTATTTCAGTTAAAACATTTCAAAATTAGAATTTTAGCTATGAAAGGAGAAGAAATTTTATCTAAGTAATGAGTTTAATTGCAGCTATTTGCTCAAAGTACAGTGGCAACAATTTTCCATCCTCAGAGAAGATTTATCATTTTCCTGCAATGCTAAAATGGACTAGGGCACAGTTCAGTTCCTATGGAAGCTTTGGCACTTCTTACTCTTTATTTGAGTCTTCTCCTTGGTGTAACAGTGTCAGCATGCCTTTATACACCTATCATGCACCCTACTATTTGCATATGTAGTATCTAGAATACTACTTTATTTTGTTACTCTATTATTGTAATATGGATGTACTGTTACATTGTGCTGTGCAGCACATTTTACCTGCCACTTGCTGCCAAATGCAGAAATGCAGAAACCTCAGCAGTAACTACTCTCTCTTGCAGAGAAAGAAATTGCTTTGTTGAATTTATAGGCCACAATTAAATAAAAAATGCTACTGTACAAAAAGAAAGACGGAAAAAGGTAAGTAATTTAAATTATTACTTATTATATACATACCACATTAATCCTGTGGTATACGCAGCAAATACGAGTTTTCTCCTTCTTTCAAATGCTTGTGCTTCCTGAGGAATAACACTGTTCTCAGGCAACACTAAGCAGCTATTGCACAGTGCTTCTCTATGAACTTTCTCATGGACTCATATCATTATTGCCATTCTCTGCATTTGAGGAGGTCGGCTAATTATAGTAGGTGTATCCACCTAAATTAATGGGGAATTAGCTACACCTAGCTACACTGGTACCACCTGGTCACATCACATGGTAATGTCACTTCATAAAGATTAAAATAAGTTATGGAGGAATATATTATCCTGAACCAAATACTGGCCGTACAGTAGGTCTCTAGCCTTAAAATAGGTTAGTGATCCTATAGAGGACGGGACGGAGAGGATCAGCAAAACATCAACACTAAAAATCCATAACTGAACCTAAATAGTCAGTTAAATGACAGAAGTAGAACTAGTTTGAAGTTCAAACACACTAGAAGAATATTCATGGAAAGGAGAGCTGAAAAAGTTTTGAGGCATCCCCAGTCACCAGCACCAACACAGGGACATGCAGGCAGCAAGAGCATCCATCAAAGGAATCTACATACAGCTACTACACCTCCCTGCTTGTTGGGCACAATGCAAATATTTCTCTAAAACCTTGATGTCTGCAAGCTTCCCAAGTGAGGCTTACAGGTTAAGGAAGCTGTCCAAATGTGTGTTTTTCCTCTTATCTTATAATTAATTAATCGCTTTGCACAGGCTTGTTTCTGTTTATTTTCAATGTCAGTTTTCCAAGCTCTGTTAAAAATGAGATATTGTCAACAACAGAACTAGAGACTAAGTATACCTTTCAGTGACCCTGGTTGCCTACCCTCTTTCTTACGTGTTAAGAAGTTGAAACATTATTTGGAGCTGGCTATTAGCCACCCTGCATTCATATACTACTTTGAATTTGTTTTTTAGACATTCCTCAGTGTTAAATGGTATAAAATACATCACATTGTTTGTGAAGAAATCTCACCTTTATGATCCCTTTCATTTCTGCCTAATTGTCTAAGATAAGAATAGCTTGCTGCGCCTGAGGGGGATATTTTCCATTACTGCTGAAAAGATAAATGGTAGAAAGCAAAATGAACTTGGCTCATTACAACCTCCTGAAAAAAAGGCAAATTGGTCTTCAGAAATGATATAATAGAGCTGACACTTTTAATAGTCTGGAGTTCAAATGTGGCATTTTATGTATTTTTTCCATAAAGTATAATACAAACAATTACAGATACTGGCAATAATAAATGGTACTTAGGTTCTTTTACTAGCTTTATTCTGTAAGTTCCAGAGAGAGGAAAATGGTTTTACCAATACCCATTTTAATGAGGAGAGAAAGGTTACTTTTAAAGAAACATAACATACATTTCAGAGTGTTTCTAGTCTTAATCTCTATAATAGTTGCACTAATGCATTTTGATCTACTGTGAAAGTGCATGAAATGTTTAGCATGGTGAAAGCCAGACAGCTTATTTGATATTTTAAATATCTGGTGAGCTTTGCAAGACAGATCTGAAAAAAGATTTCTTTCTTAGTACAGAACATAGTTCATACTAATGGTCAGGCTTTGAGCTTGGGATTCCTTTAGATCAGTTACTTCTAAATAGATATTTATTGTGCTGTGTATCTTTAGTGCTTAACAGGTAGACATTGATTGGCTGGAGTACTGACTAGTATCACACAATTTCATCTGACGATGGAAACATTTGAGTATCCATACAGAAGAACTATGGATCATTTAACTGAGGTGAAGGATGTGGTTAATCTCAAAGATCCATATTGAAAAAAGAGGGAAAGCTTATCTTTTTACTTCAGAGATAAGCTTTTTATTGATGTATCACATAAATTTACTTTGGTATATTGTTCCAGACTAATGGAAAGGAGCTTGCAAATCCATTGAATTTGTATATTGAATATATATAAAAATAAATATATTAAAAATATATTAAAATACATTTATATTGCTGTCAGTCTATGCACCAGTTCGGGAGCACCACTAACTATTTAGATAAAAAAATCTTGACTTCATCAGGATTTAAAGTCTGGGTTAGGCAGGTATTTAAAGCAATGCAGAGGACTTGACCTGAGGGCATAAGATTAAGGTGATTTTTCTGACAGTTTAATTCCATTTGCTGACAGGTCTGCATCTGACAGTCACTTTTTATCAACTTCATTTTCCAAAAACAAACAAAGAAAAACATCTGGAAAGTGTTGTTTGCACGCGATGATCGTGCATACAGCAAAACTTTTTGTTTTTTCAATGTAGATCAGGTTCACAGATTGACACTTGCTGTGAATGTTTTGATTGTACTGATTAACACATGTTGTGGGAAATGCCTGCATTTGTATGTAGCCTGAGGAGAGCTTAATACATTGCAGGTACTACCTAGGCAGAATACAGTAGAATGAAAACAATAATAATAATAATTCACAGATATTCAATTATTGCCGAACACAACATTGCACACATTTTTATGGATACTTATAAGTAGAACAACACAAGCTCATTAGCAACCAGAGAAGTATTTTAAATTACTTTATCAAAGTGATTAATACTACTTTTCCAATCTTATTGAGATCAAATGTGTGCATGCATTTATGTGAATAAAAAGATAGATAAGTTCTGTACAAATAAACTTGTTGTGTCACCTTGCTTATTCAATTATCCTTCTTCCCCACAAGCAACCTCTGTGCTGTAGAAGGAACAAGGTCATACCCACTGAGTCTTAAAAACACAATTTGCAATCCTTCTATGTACATAGTTCTAATGGGAAGGGGAGGGAGGTCTTGAGGACTGTGGAGTCTATTTCTGCTTTCATGTCGTGCCAGGTTGCCAAACAAAGCATCCCTGGAGGTGCTCCATGGCTCTGAAGATGCCAGGTGCCCTTTTATTTTCCTCTCCCGCATTTCTAGTCTTTGACCTCCATCTTCTCTTTCTTTTTTCTTTCTTTCTTTCTTTCTCTGTCTTTGTTTTCAATTTTTCATTTTTTTCTGCCTCAGAATTGCACTTATTTTTTCTAGTTTCTGTGTTCTTGCTATTTTCAGGCAGATTTTCCTTTTTTCAAGGTGAGCTTTAATATTGTCCTGCAGGTTGAAATTTAGATACGCTGGAGGTGGAATAAGAAAAACAGACACAACAAGAAACAGTGACTGCTATTTATATCAAAGAGGGGTTGTACATGCTTCACTCTGAAGGTTATGCCACCACAGACCAAATGGCATTTCTTTCAAACGCTTCTTGAATTTGTACTCTCTTCAGCAGCAGAGGTTCAGTTATTTAGCAAACTTCTTCCAGAATAAGACAGCAATCCTTGCCACAGTCCCCAGCTGATGCAGCAACACAATTGCTCAGTCATGACTCTAGGTACCACTCAGCACATTGATATAGGCTTGTTAAAACTGGAGGGTTTGTTTCAATAACCACATTTCTTGCACTTGCTTGGCTTATCTACCTGACATACATTTCCCCTCCACACACTGTTACAAGATTTCTGGAGCTCCAAAACAGTAGGTTTCTTCTAAGCCAGAAGTCAGATGCTCAGTATTTATTTGCCAGATAAGTGTCCATTCTGCAGTGAGATGTGTGACTGCAGTGAGTTACACCCCCCAAGTCATCTTTCAGAGAGCCTATTTGAATGCAAGTGGCCATGCTGCAGGATGGTTTTCCTTGTCTCATATCTCCTGACCCGCTGGACACTGGTCACCTTTGAGCTGAATAATACAGCATTATTAGCACTGTACTGTACCTAAATCCTAAACTCTCCAGAGCAGCACTGTAATTAGTGCAGGATCAATCCTGTGCTAATGTTGTCCCACGCATGACTAATCCAGCCATACAGTTTTCAGTTCAAAGCTTGCTTCTTACAGCCAGAGGAGTTCAGTGCATCTCAACGTTTCCATCTCCACCTGCCCTAAATGCTTCCTCAGTGTCACTGGCAGGTTTTTCATGCTCCATGTTGAACTCAGTACTGCCAGCAGCTGCACAGGTACCAGCCTGAGCTAGCTGACAGCTACCCAGGGTACAGCTGCAAGGTGACAGTCGCACCTTTGGGTTCAGTGTCAGCACAGCCTACGCTGACAGCAGTGAGAGAGGAGGTGACAGGAGGCAGAGGCCAAGAGTATTACACCCTTCAAACTAGCTTTTACAGTGTGTGAAACTGGCCTAAAATAGAGTTTGTTTTCAAGGTGAGGCGTGTACAAAATAAACTTTTATGCTGATTCTACAATTACTCCTGTCTTCCTTGAGGCACAGATTTCAGTTCAAATGGTTTAGGGATACTATCCATCAGAGGGTTCAGCCTTTGTAGTATGTTTCACAGTAGCCCTAAGTTTGACTCAGGAACAATATATCATTTTAGTATTACTTTATAGCCTGTTTTCAGTTATATATATATCATATTTATTTATTTATTGGGAAAGAATGCATGAAATTTCTAATAATCAATATTGTATTGAATGTAGCCAATAGAAACTAAAATAAAGAGGCATATCAGTGAAAGGAGTGTCACAGAAGTAGTCATCAAGAAGTGCTAAAATTAGCTGTCAGTCTTACCTCATGTATCTTATCTGGTAAAATTCAAGTTGAGTGACAAAGTTAGAAATTGCTCACACACTTACTGATATTCCTAAGGCTGGAAGTATTAACAACGCTCAGGTCAGGGAAGCTGTCCAACCTTTCCATAGCCTTCAGGATCAATGATCTGCATGACAGACTTCATTATTCTTTTTGAAGTTTAAATCCTTAGCAATATATGTATTGTAGCCAATACTGTGCAGATACGTCAGAGCCAGGTTTAAAATATCCTGTTAAAGTGTCTGTAGTAGATCAGCTGTAGTAGGGAGTAGAAACAGTTGGACCTCTGTGTGCACTGTAAGTCTATAGGAGAAGCAGAATTAGCAAGAAACCTGGTCTATACTGGTGGCACACAATGTATCCACAACAGGACACTGCTGATGCTGAAACTTTGCTAGAGTAAATGTAGTTTAGGTGAGCTGGTGTAGAAACACCTTCATAAAGAGTCTAAAAATGTGAATCTCCAACAATTACTGGATAGGGGTNGCAACAAATTAAGCAAGTGTGAACACTGCCAAAGAAAGCATAGGATAAGTTATTAAGTACTGCGTGGAATCAGATCTACCTTGCTGTAAAGCTATAGAACATCAAGTACACCAGAACTTCTAGCTAAATTATGAGGGGTCCCTGGCCAAAGCTCTTTGTTACTCTGATACAATAGGAAGCGGTAAGGTGAAGAAAAACACTGAGTTGCCTGGCAGGAATCTCCTTTCCTAGTTAGATAGGGGTAAGTGTAGAGGTTCATCATATAGCAAACTCCAGAGTTTTCCTAGGAACTTGCTTCATTACATGATCAAATTAAATTTGAGAAAAAAAAAAGATTATAATTTAAGAGGTAAGAGATGTGTTTCTGTCTAGTTTGAATAACTAGAAGAACATTTTTCTAGAAATTCATCTTAGCTTTCACCCACGCTCATAGCTGTGAACAAGGCTATCATTGATCTCCCAGAGATGCACACCAGCAACTTCACAATCTCTGCTTCTTCACCTCTTGCTCCTTTGGGTCAGTATCTTGTAGAGGAGAATGAACAAGTGTCTGTTTACATGGTGGAAACAGGATGCAGCAAATCCACACTCAGAAGAGTCATTTCTCCTGAAGAAACATCTCAAAAATCAGCTTTCTATGTAAAATAACCAATATTCATGCTTAAAAAAAACTTGAATCAGACCCCTTTATTACTAAACAGATGAAAAATACCACAGTTGTTTTTATAATGTTACTGCATATGATAAATAACTCTATTAAGCTAGCCCTATAAATGTAATAAATCTGTAAATAGTTTCCACCACCACAACTGTGCGAAAAAGCCTTGAAAGAAAAATTAAATAAGAATTGTGATCCTTAATGAATAAATGCTTCATTCTAAACACACTCTTCCAGAAAGCCCTTTTTGTTTTAACTTTCTTAAGTTCTTGTCTCTGCATTTCCCTGTCCTTAACAGCAAAGTGCATCCATCTAATACTGTTTTGTAAGGAAAGATTCTTCTCTGCCAACATTAATAAGAAAATCTAATTTATCTTTCATCCCATTAGAGCAATCTATTCTGAAAGTTGAGTTTTGAGGTAATCTCAGATGGAATGCTGCTCTACCAATCAGATTTCTTCTCTAACAAAATCCCTCCATGATGTGTTTCTGATGATGAAAGATGAAGGTAACTAATTAATCTGTCTGATATTCTTTTTCTTGCAAAACAATAAGTTGCCTGAATTTTACTTTTGTTTCAAATGGCCTGAAATCTTCACAATATAGTTTCATTTTGTAGGGTCAGCTGGGGGAGAAACTCTGAATTCACACAAGAGGTTGTTCTCTGTTCTCAAATGTGGATATCACTGTTAGAAGTACACATAGATACTCAGGTGTAGAGTTTCCTGAGGGGATGAAAAATATGTGCCCAGTTCTGTATCCTGAATGCCCAGCATTTCAACATTCATTTTCCAGTCATGTACCTAAACTTCATGCTGTAGAGCATTTGGGATCCTTTAAAACATTTGGACATCTTTGGTCCACTTTACATAAAACATAAACCATTGTCAGTAACGAAGTGAGGGTGAAGAGCTTTGTGGTTGGAATAGTCACCAAAGGTAGATGAGAACTTCCTGCCTGGCTGCCTCTGCTGAAGAGCCTGACCTGCAGTGACACAGTGACGAGGTGATTCTGGTAACAAATACATAACCATTTCTTGCTAATCAGAACATTTGCACCAGCAGTATCTGCCTCAGTTCCCAGATATTTAGCTCGGAAAAAGCATATGACTCTTTTCTCTTGGCAGGGAGTACCCCTCAGTGAAGGGAGGGAACAAAATAACAGGTCCTGATTTTCTTGACTGAGTGTTCTCATGGCTCAGCACTGAGATAGCAGAGAAACATCTCTTGGGGTTTTTTTCACTTGTCCCATCATTTTATTTGACTCTACATTCTGAAAAAAAATAGTCCTGCCATGTTGAACTCCGTGACTTTTCTTGCTGTCGTATAAAGCAAGTCAACATATTTTAAAAGCATTTTCATCTAGACTCATTTAGGCCATTGAACTACAGAATAAATTATTCATACAGCCCTATTAAACAGATAGGCAGATCTAAAAAACTAAATTACCTGATCTTTGTTATTTGTCAAATAGTTAAATTTTAAAAATATTTTGTTCCAGCATCTGTTTTTTTCCTTTTATGTATGTGCTCTCTTGGTGTCTTCTTCCAATTTCCATTCATCCACTTCTCCAACCACACCTATTCATACACTTTTTTTGTACTCCTTAATACAACACTAGCATATTAACATATTTCTACATTCTGCATTCCTCCTTGATTTAGCAGAAAGTGCTAATTCTGACTTTATTCATAAGTGTCACAATGGCGCAGTTCTTTGGTATGGATAAATGTGAGTATAACAGTGCAGAATAAGGTTCTATGCAAGGACAAGTCCTGCAAAGCTAAAGCTGTAGGTAGCATGATATATTTCAGGAGAGTGGAATGGGAAATTTCATCTCAATAATCTGATTAACATACAAATGGATGGTAGTGACACTGTCCAAGGTGAAAAGCTGGTTCCATGAAGAAAATACCAAAATTATTTACTGTACATCCATATGGAATCTTCACGGGGAGTTGGTTAGTTTCTTTGATTTTTTTTTAAACACAGGTATGAAACAGGTTTACTGTTACTCTTCAAACACTGCTGCATCCTGCATATCCTTTGACATTACAAAACAGTTTTAAAGTACCAAAGCTAAAACAAAAACCCAAGGTGGACAGATAAGCAGGAGAAAGCCAGATGTCACCTATGTTTCTCTTTTATTTCTCCGCTGCTTTAGTTCTTGTTAATGCATTTACTTTATACATACCATATTGACATATTTTGATAAACCATCAAAAAGAGGACTGGATCTCATGCTACACATTCCCTGAGATGGTTAACAGCCAGTAGATATTTGGTCAAAGGATCATTTCCAAGAGAAACAACAGTGTGAGATTTCCATGCAGAAGTCCTTCAGTCTCACTTTTGTACCTCAGAGAGATAGGAATAGCCTATCCATGCATTAGTTAGCATGCTATTATTTTTACCACTCCTATTTTTTTCTGTTTCCATTTTTTTTCCTCCTGCAGTATAGATTGAGTTGAATCTGTAGCTCTGTTTAGAAAACTTGGGTCTTAGCATCTCCCTGATGCACTTGACTGCACTCCTGCCCTGGTTTTCCTTCCAAGTTAAGATATGGTTTCATAACAGTGAAATGACTCTTTTTAGGCACACCATGTATTATCTCATACTATGCAGAATCAACATCAGCTGGCCATTTCAGCACCTTTGCATTTCCAGAGAAGTGCACAGGGACCATATTGTTAATAACTGGAGTCTATTAGTAACTTGGGAAAGCATCAGAACGGAATTTATGATTTCTGTTGCACAACACAGGAAGGATGGGTCACATTTTAAAGACCGGGATCAGCAAAGCAAATTTAGTAACAGATCCTATATCAAGTGATTCTGTATGCAGGTAAGTTCTTAAACCTGTATATTTTTCCTAGTTAAAATATATATGTAACCTCTTGGTCAGTTCAAAACCCTGTAGGAGGAATTGAAAGCAAGATGGAAGAGCAACTATCCTTATTCCTTAGAGAGGTCTCTAACTCAATTCTCCTACAGTGCCATGTAAACACTATGTACTTCTGCATGTTTTCTTAGCAAACCTTGAGACGACCACAAAATTACTAAAGAGGAAATGTTCTAGCAGCAATGTGACCTCCAGAAAGGGCTTTCTATCACCTGGGACCTTTTTTTCTCATCAATACAATGAGTTATTTACATTGCGAGACTATGGCTGTTTCTTTGGTTTTTAAGCTCCCCTCACTAACATCCAGAGGAAAGTCTCAGCTTCTTTCAGTGGGTGTTGACATTTCTATTTCTAGAGGCAATAACTCTGTGATCTGCTCAGGCACACACGGATCTGAATTCTGCATTCAGCAAGATTAGGGTGAAAGCTGTAGCTGTGTTCAGAGTAAATAACTGAGTAACAAGTAGATATTTTCTATGTATTTCAGCCTTGAATGACCTCCTGATTACCCCTCTAAAGACAGAATACACCAGACTTTGTGCCAAAGCCCAACCCAGGAGTCCCAGTGTAATCTGAAAAGCTACAGGTGTCCTTGCCTTGGCTTGTTAACATCACAGGACTGACTTAACCAAAAGAGGGCTCCTTCATAGTAACTCTTCTTGTGAACACTTGTTCTCATCTTATTTGGTTTCATCATCAGTCAGAGAACACCTGCTCATTGTTCATTTTTGGCAGTCTTCACCTCCAACACAGAGAAAGAACCAAGTCTTGTATTTACTTTTTACTCCTTCCAAAATTAAGAAGCTTGGAGCTGTTCCTGTTAAAATTTTACGTTTCTTGGGGTTTTTTTTCTGATGTAATAAAGAAATCACATGAATTTATACAAGCATATGTGCATGTGTCTTCTGGAATAAAATTAATGCTCAAAAGACTTTTTTAGTTAGTTAGGTGGTATTAACAACAGCCCAAAAACCAAGGAAGATTTGTCTTTGTATTTATGAAGCAAAATAATGTTACTGAAATCTCAAGCTATTATATTACATTCCTTACCTTCTTCCAATATGGAAAATGGATTGGCTCTGGTTAAGAGTGGTATTGAGGATAAGAATATAAGTTAGTGGATATAGTTAACAAGCTTTGATAGATGATGCAATGCATTTTTTTCTTACTAAAACACAGCTAGAAATAAAGTCTGCAGCTTTAGTATACCAGAATGGTAGTTCATGAGTAACCTGTTTTCTCACATTAATTTTAAGCTGGCAGGCTTCCATTATATAATGTTGACTTTGGAGTGAACTCCTTCAAAGCTCTCTTGAAGGCATTAACTTTCAATTTCAAAACTGCTGTAGAGGAAAAGAGATATTGGATCTCCTTGGAATAGTTTTGCTGCGAGGGCAATGTTGTTATTGCTCCTGGGTTAGAATCTATGCTGAGAAGGCTCAAAGCCTGTTGGGAACATCTTGCATTTGTCAGTAGTCTACTCAGAAACTGCTGTAGAAAATGAGTAGTGTACCAACTATCTCCATCACTAATAATCTGTCCACAGTACTAAAAGTATAGGAGGAGAAAAAACTGTGAAAGTGTTCACTACAAATAAATCAGTAATTAGAAGCAGAAGTGTGAACTTTTTTGCTTTAAAAATTTACACAGTAAAGTGATGAAATGGCTATCTTAATTTTTTAATCATTTTAGGAAACCTTGATATAACTGCTAAAGGAAGAGCCCCAAATTCATCTTGTGGCTCATAAACTGTTTTTTGAACCTTTTACTAGGCATACTTGGTATTTTGTAAACTGAAGACTATAGGGAACATAAGTGACAGCACTCAGAACATGTGGGTTCATTACTGGCCTTGCTGCAATTCCTAGACTATGCAATATCTCCTCAAAACTCCCTCTGGTGCACCAGCATTGGCATAGAAGATTGTGCAGTGTTCCTGAGGGTGACATTTACTGAAATGGCTGTAGACCAAGAGGCAGTCGGACCACACCACTTTCACTTAGCAAGCTGCTGATTAGACCTCCAGAAGAAGAGTTTCTTGGCTTGGGGTCAGCCATGGGCTGCACACCTGTGTTGCTGGGGCAGGCCTGAGGTACTGATATTCATGTATGGCACGGCATTACACACCCTGTCAGTCTGGGTCTTGCATGAGGGTTTCTTCATCACGCTTCATGACATAATGTGAATATTTTCTGAGAGCTCTCTGATTTAAAGAGAGCTTGACAATGTTCAACCCACCACAGCATTTTAGATATCTTTGTGTCAAATAAATATTAACCTCTACAGCCTGTTGAACAACTCTTAAAATATCGTTATGTTAGTATTCTCCACATTCAACTTTCCAAACTTATGTAACAAGCTTTTTTCTTACCCATCAAAAGAAATATCATAAGAGGTTTCCCATGCAATCCCAAGTGACTGGCTAGTGGTAGAAGCAATGCAATATAACATCCAACAAGACATTGTAAATCTCAGAGTTTAAAGTCAGTAGTGCTGGGTACAAAAGTCTTCCCTTACTTTTTTTCACTTTGTAGCTGTGCTCAAGTTTGCAGCACAGGCAACCTTCAAAAAGTTGGAAGATCAGGGAAGCCCTCCTAAAAATTCTATTCTGTGCTATTGAACCACCTCAGAAATAAATACTTTGACTTTAATATAGTATGCTGCTTCAAGGTGTTACTAATGCTATAGGAGTCTACAGATATTCTTTGTCAATTAAGTTTGTCAGAGACTGAGGCTTTCTGTCACAAATCCAAAAACTGAGAACACAACTGCTGTAGCTTGCCATAAGACAAGTATCTACTGTCTGCAGGAAACTGACTGTGTGGCTTAAAATGTGGGGGAAGAGTGATGCTGAAGAGGGAGACTAGGGATAGTTTCTTACAGAGAAAAAATGTTATATAAAAAAATACTGTAATAAATGGGAATACAGAAAGAAAGAAAAAAGAGCAATCTAGTAGGGCATAGATAAAAAAAACCTTGGCACATATTTTAGATGCAACCTGGCAGGAAAGAGAATACAAATGTGCCAAAATTAATATGCTGCAGCAGAATGCCAGTTTTATTCTTCCCATTCATCACTATATATGTTTTTATACCATGTTGATAAAAAAGGATGCTTCTGTGGGTTCAGTGATACTCCTGGAGGAAAGTTGCACTGGGGACAGAGAACTCTGAATAATCAAAACATGGGAGATGAGAAACATTTGCAAAGCCCATTTCTCATGTTTTGGGAGGAACACAACAAACTGCTGGGGAAACCACTCTCAAAAATATTTGCTAATAACTCTCTCCAAAGGCTTTCTGTACAAGGTGGCCCTTTGTGCAACAAAAGATGGAGCTGCAAACCCCACCTTGCCCTGCTCCATCTGAATATACACTGCCCAATCCTGCTGAATCTTTGATTGTGGACACATGTTGCCTTCTGGCTCTCCCTCCTTCCCCTTTAGATCTCACTGCTCCCTGACATCTTTTACAGCTGCTGTTGTGATTGATGACTAACTCACTTCAATTAAAATGAGTTTTCTTAAATTGTTTGAAATAACATATGTAGTATAATTCCTGTCTTAGTCTGTTTCTTCCAAACATAGGTTAGGAAGCAATCAGGCAGGTGCATCAGATGGCAAATCTAGAGAGAAAATTACACTGGAAGGGGTTAAACCAAAAAGAGACAAAGTCCAGGAGCCATAGTCTCCTCAGCTGTCAGGAAAAGCATGGCATCTCAGACTACATAAACCCAGGAATTTCCCAGCCAGCCAGTCCTTTTGGTCCAGCTAGTTCATTCTTGAGTGTCCATCACAAATAACTGCCCTTCAGCTGCACTATACAACACCTGATTTGTATCACGTATCAATCGCGCAGCGATGGGAGCCAACTCAAGATTAAACCCAAGATATTTTCCATTTGTTTCCAGTCTGTTATCCTTTGGTTTATCACCAAAAAGTATAGCGTATAATAAGCCTTTAATTTTAATGTTAAGAGGCAATTGAAGAAAATAGTCTGTAGATGAGGGTGCCAACCTGAAAAGTCAAACCTAGAGATATGCCAGGATTTGATTTCAAGATGGAGAATCTCTAGACTTAAAACAACCTCTGAAACCTGAACTTCTGGAAGGCAAGATTGAAAGTGTTGTCAGTAAAGCAGTTTTCCATCAGAATTACTCAGAACTGTCACACAGTTACAAGCTTGGTTTGAACAAATATCTCTAGAATTGAGCACGAATTCAGTGAAAGATTTTCTGATTGTCTGCTTTGCTGTGAGGCAGTCTAAATCTGAAGCAGCCAACTACACAGCTGTCTCTGCATCAAGAAAGCTGGATTTTTGGTCTTGTGGAGAAATTTGTGCATGGGTGCACACATGGAGGTCATGCGTGTCCCAGTCAGAATAAAACCAAATTTCAGAATATTATACACAATGAAATTATTTTTTCTCAGAATTCCTTTAGTGTGCAAACTCAGATGCCAAGATCCAGTCACTGAGATGCCAAGATCCAAGCAGTCCTGTGTGAGCAGACTAACACCTGAGAAGGGAAACCTTTTACGAAACAGGTGGTGGTGTCAGAGATTGGTAATGGCTACTCTGAGCACATCCTATATTCCCATCTCCTTAGAACTCATTGCCAGAGTAGAGATCCAGCGCACCTCTCTACCGTCCATGTGTATAAACATAGATGTAATATCCTACCCAAAAAGTTTCCCTTAATTTTGCATTACACGTTCTGACTTCTTTTTAGGGCATACTCTGGCATTAATTATACTCTCCCTGTATATAAATGACTCACACACTCATAGGAAGAAAAGAATACTAGAAAGACCCCAGACAACAGTTCTGTCCTGAAAATGTAACATTTTAAATAACACAGTTAACATGATTTTAATATTTTGTGAAAAAATTAATATATGACAGCAAAAAAGAAATCCTGAAAGCTCCTTCCTCTTATAATGATAAGCCATCTCCTTCAGAAATAATAGCAGTATTTTCCTGATGGTGTTAAATCTATTCTCTATAAGCTACACTGTAATTTGGAAGAGACTAAAGAAACTGAAGATATTTTCAACCAGGATTTTGAAACAAAATAACCTCCACTTAGACATGTCTTATGCTAGCACTTGCTCTAACATTGAAGGATTTGTATTTTTAAAGTGGCTCAAAACTTCATGCACTCACAATGGAACTGTGTATATTTGAGATACAAATTAGTAAAGCAATGTGTGAATTCAAGCTTAATAATAATTCCAAGTCTGTCCATCATGACTGGTAGGTGATCCATTGTGGTCTGAGAGCTGATCCCTTGGCCCATACTTTAAAATATTTTCCCACAGGTTTTGCTACTTGTTAGACTCATTCTACTCTGGTACCGTCCCTTTTGGTAACCCTTCTGGAGTTCTTACTATGTCACTATATGTGCATTTTAATGCCACTGAGAAACTAAGGATTCTATATGAATCTGATTTGCATTCAGTTACTTTTTAATAACCTCATTAGCATTCCTTCTTTATCCTTCAACAGTGACTATTTAAATCAGAATCTTTTTGTTTTAATGGAGTGCTGTCAAAGAGATGTGAGGACTTTGGGTTATCTCTCCAGACGTACTTTGGAAAAAAAAGGTCAGTGCTGCTATAGCTAGGTTGCAGAATTCATGGAATCAGAGAAGAGTTTGGGTTGGAAGAGGACCTTGAAGATCAGCTACTTCCAACCTCCCTGCCATGGTCAAGGGCACCTTTCACTAGACCAGATTGCTGAGAGCCCCAGGGATGCAGCATTCACAAGTTCCCTGGGCAACCTGTTCCAGTGTCTCACCGCCCTCAAGGTAAAGAATTTTTTCCTAATATCTGATCTAAACCTACTCTCTTCCAGTTTGAAACCATTCATGATTGTCTTTCTGGGCCAATTCGATATCTGCCCATTTCTTAATCACCCCAGCTGATAGGTTACCATTATCTACTACTGCTGAAGTAACTTTTTCTACTACTTCTCCCATCAAGGGAATAACCTCTAAGGTACAACTATGGGGCAGTGAAGTTACTTGTGCAACTCACAAGTTAGAATCACCTCAGCTTGTCTTTTGGAACGTGAATTAATTCCAGAACTAAGCAGCTGACCATACCAGTTCAGTTGAACACTGTCTTCAACAGACACAAACTCTCTAAGTCACTATTGTCTCTATAAAACACCAATCTCTAATCCAAAACTTGAATCCTCAAAACCTTTACTCGGCTTCTGCCTGGCTCTATGGATACATGCATGCTTTAGAGAGAAACAGTTTCCGCTCAGTGAAACTATATATGTGTGCCTGAATGGAAGCTCCTGGGCATGATAATGCTAAGGAGGTAGTTGCCAAAATGCAGCAGGATGAATATAGCAGATTTCTTCTCCCAGAAGAACACTTCTCCCAGAACAACTACCAAAATTCTTTGCACTGATCTTGATAGTACTCTGTACTCTCTCCTCTTCGTCAGTAGTTGGTGGCTAGACATTTATCCAGAAAATGAAAACCCAGAATCAATTCCGTTTGACAGCAGGAATATCTACATCTTTCCTTCCAAAGTAAAGATCACCACCAAGTGTGCAACAGGTGTGTGATTCACCTAATCTTTAGGGTCGTGTCATAGGAAAATTCAGTGTGGGCTGAGGAAAACAGCAGAGCAACTGGAACTCAAAAACATCCCTTGCATACTAACCTAGAAACTCAGTCCTATTCTTTTAAAGTTTGTTCAAACCACTGAATATATTAGAAGAAAGGGCTGTCAAAAATACTTCCCAAATTTACTCAAATGCTTGGCCAAATTCTCGACCCGTTGTGATTTTGGATATTGTCCCTAGTGCAGCAGGCATCTTCAAGCTGAGACCAGAAATAGGAGAAAGGAACTTTTTGTACCCGTGCAAAGCTGTCTCAGGTGGCTGGATAATTATTAATTGCTTTGGTTCACCCAGGCCATTGTGATTTTTGTTTGCCTCAGGAAAAGCTATAGTCTCCTTCAGGCTGTAAACCAAACCAAGCCTCTTTGTTATGTCCTTGCTTGCAGTTATTTTGTAGGACAAAAACTGTGGCACTCCCCACTCCGAGTACACTGCAGTTTGTCAGCTCGAGGGTTGCAGTGTGTCCTGGGTGAAATATATTGAAGTTACAGTTCCAAGGAAGACTGCCATGTCTGCATAAATTTACAGTATTTTTTTCTAAATGTGCTGTACAGACAGACTTTGATATTATGATCTGTTTTCAATATTCATCTTTTCTTCTCAAAATGTCAAAGCAGAGGGAGGCCTTCATGGTTAAGATTACAGCTACATTTGGACTGATTTTAAATGAATAATGGAGAGTATGTATCATGTTGTCTGGGAATAATGTTAGAGCTACTGGAAACTGGGGCTTCTGACTCACAAGATTTTTAGTGCTATTATTTAATGACTGAGTTCCAGGGAGACAAAGAACATCTTCCAGCTGAATCTGGGTAACTGCAAAGTCAGGCGTGAAAGAGGCTGAAGCAAAGACAGCTCAGCACAGCACAGTGCTTTAATCTATCTTTTACAACATTCGCTAGAGAACTCTCAGTCTATATCACCACATCATTCCTGGATTTTTTATTTTGAGAACTACCTAAGGCACGTCGGCAGCCTAAGGTACAAGGATCATTGATTTTTGCTAACCTAGCTGAGGGCTTTAGGCTACAGAATTAGACTACTAAATCACAGAGCACTAAGCTCTATACCTGCAAGATACTGCACCTCTTTTATATGAGAATTTTCTGAGTTTTCTGGCTCAGAACCCCTTGTGCAGGGATAACAATTTTTTTTGCCTGAAGAAGGGCCATGACTGTCCTTTCATGATAGACATAGTACAGATCCTTGGTAAGACAGGCTGATCTAGCAAGTTTATAATAAAAATGTGAGATGAAAAATACTGTTTCTTGATTTGTAAAAATATATGAGATTTTGGAATGAATGTCAAAATAAAAAGATAATCTTATTTTGAAAATGGATCTGTTTGGTTCATCATAAATCATAATAGTTTTGAGAATTATATTTTTATTTTGACTTTTAAATATAAGTTGGTTCTATTTAACTTACTAATATGATGAAGCCCAGGTCCTTTTCCAGTAAAGAATAGAATCATTACACTAGAAAATATCAGCATTAACTTCTCAAACTTTTAGCAATTGTAGTTACTGAGACAGGACATTTACTAACAATAAAACAGTTTCCAATCACTGTGGAAGGTTGCAAACTGCCTCTAATGCACGGAATATCTATATCTAGTTAAGGAACTATCTCGTCGAGGACTTAGACCATTCCTCTCTTACCAAAACCACACATTCTTGAAAGAAGTATCTATAAACTTTTCCACAAACCAAGCTCACACACAAAGAAGATTGAAAACCAAGAAGTGGATTTTAGAACAATTGGGTAATATTCTAGATCTGACAGCAGAGCTGAGGGTGAGACTGCGCAACACAGATTGGAGTCACTAACATCAGCAATGAAGCACCACTTTGAGAAAGACATGCTTTTGGTGACCATTTTCATTTAAAAAGCCCAACATTTGAAAATGAGTTTTATTCACAACAGCTGCCCTCTGAATTTATAAAACAGACCTCCTCGAGTGATCAGCATTTTAATCTTCCCTCAATAAACATTGCTAAATATCACTGAGTACTTCAACAGACGGTAGAGTGGCCTTGAGTTTTTAGGAAATTAAATGAAATTGGTAAGCTTTTTTGTAGGTAACTGTGACAAAGACTGATATGTTACAGCACTTTTGATAAGAGTGTGGTACAGCCTTCGCAGCTTGACAAACATCGTTACACAAAAAGCAAAAGAGAATTATATATTTAGGGTAATTGATAAAAGAGACCCAATTGCCACTTACAATCTGTTCCAGTTGCATCGCATAAATTCACAGAATATTCTGAGATGAAAGGGACCCACAAGGATCATTGAGTTCAACTCTTGAGTAAATGGCCCATATGGGGATTGAACCCATGAACTTGGTGTTATTAGCACAATTATTAGTACCATGCTCTAACCAGCTGAGCTGATCTCAACTCATTAGTGATGGAAAATTAATAGCTCCAAAATGCCTTTGAAATTATATGGTGATCTTGGTTCAACTTCCAGTGCCAGTGTGGTGGCCAGAGAGCACACTTTGCTTCCAGGCAAGGCATGGCTCTGCCTTGGTGTGGCACAGCTCTTCAAGGGGGAGCAGGTCCCAAGGGCTACTTGGCTGAGAAGATAACACATGTGTTATTATCTTTCACAGCCTTTATCAATTTTTCATTTAATGGTATTTTAGCAATCCCTTGAGAGACGTCATACCGGTTCTCTTGACCAATCGAAGTGATATGTACTTTAAGGAAAGGTTCCTCTCCTTCCAAAATATGCTGGTTTTTTTACTTCAGAGTCTAACCCCTTACTCACTGGATTTTGCTAAATAAATTCTATTCCAAATGTACATTTCCAAATATAAGCTACACCAGAATTTAGACAACAATCCCATGTTATTCCTTCTTCACTGTATTTATAACATTCAGAAATAATTTCTGTTATAAATCATTACTTTAAATGTGTATTTATTTAGTGTCAAAATAAATATTTCCGAAGGGTGTTCAAATTTGACAAAATTTCAAGATTATTATATTTTATTTGTGAATCAAAAATTTTTGTATTTCCTAAACAACAAATAGAGATCTAACTCCAATTCTCTGTGAACAACTGTACTGCACTCTATTGCACCTTAGTTCAGGAACTGACAAGCAGAACTTCTCTTACAAAATAATAATAACGGATATGTGCATGATCAGCTATCTATATTGTATATTTTAGATATGATTTGACTTGCACATGGGTGTACTGGCATCTTCAGTGCAGGAAAGTGAAGACAGCATACGTTTGATCAGATCTGAAGTGTTTACATTGTCGAATCTCCTTGAACACTGTCAAAATATGTAAAGTGGTTTTACAGTGGCCTAGATTCTTAGAAAGGTGGTAAATGTTAAATTAACCATATTGAGATAATTTGACTGTAGTCTTTCTACATTAATTTTTTTAAAAAATATTTTAATTAAGCTTTACCCTTTATTAGTTTTGATGATTTCCTATTCATGCATAATATGGGGACACGCACACACATACATTCTTTTCAAGGTATTTTGTTTCAGTTCATCTGAAATATTTCTAATCAGTTTGAGCTCATTTGAAATAAAATGGCCAAACTGAGCTGAAAAATGTTTCCAACCACCTTTAAAGCTGTCTGTAAACTGCACTTCAAACTGAGCAGGTGCACCTCTACATTGTAGACAATTTCCGACTCAAAGTATAAGAAACACCATTTTCCATGTATACAGGGCCCTGGGCACAAATCCTTGAAAATGTTGTCCTTAAAATTTATTCTGAAGTTCATTGTAGCTGCAGCATAATGCATTTACCGACATGCTTTAGTACAGTAAATGCCTTTTGGGCCATCTCATTCCATTCCATAATTGTTTTCTGGGGAAACCCTTACCCTCTACTTGATTTATGCAATACAGATGGTTGGCAAAACTTGAATTTTTATTGATGCATAGTAATATCTTTCTCAGCACCCTTAAAGAAAGTGACATAATTCTTTAAGACATAATATTACGCTTAGGAATTGCTCTAGAGGGTCATCAATCTTTTGTGAAACTCTTCCAGCACTCTGCTAGTGTTAAATAAACCATGACTAGAATGAAATTCAAAATAGTTTGAGTGATTTCTACAAAATGTTCTCCATTTGCCAATTATATAGCACTATATTTCATCCTATCAGTTATTCATTATTCTTTGCTAAAAATACAACAATGGCAAGGGATTTTTGTGAGTTCCAGAAGAATTACAGATGACCCACTTCATGAAAACCAGGCATTATTTTATAAAACATGACAAAGCTGATGACTGAGTGATGATGAAGTGGTATAGGTTTATAAATTTTGTTTTCTTGGAAAGAAACAATATTCAAGACCAGAGGGAAGAGTGTTTGTTCAAAGCCATTTTCTAAAAAGTTGATTGGGTCTTCTGAGCTTATGCTTAATTCACACCCCATGCTGATGGTCCTTAGCTGATACCAGAATTCCAAAAGGCAAAACACAAAAGAAATAAGCATAATCTAAATATGTTGGTCTAATATCAAAAAAGGTCATACTTATGTCAATGTTCCTTCTTCACAAAGCTGTTTGAAATACTTTATTTGCTACCATGATCATAACCTTGATCTGCTGCCTTCTCATGCCAACCTCTCCTTTAGATTTGTCATTTTAGCTCAAACCCTAAGTGGAGACTTTTAAATATAGTCTGAGTTCAGCCGACTAAAGTTCATTTTAAAGCACTCTAGGCATTTTTATAGTTGGGGGTGTTTTGACTTATATTCAAACCTCAAAAGAATTCCTTTCAAGTCCCACATCCCCAGGAGCTCTGACCCAGAGATAATGGTGTTCCGCCAAGAGCCTGGCTCTGCATTCTGCAGATTGAAGGCATCAGCCTGGACCTTGAAGAGTTCTTTGCTCATACAGAAAACTGAGTAAGAAACCTGTTTAAGGCTCCAATGTGATGTTTAACATCAAAAATAAAAGCAAGGCCCTAAAATAAGTTAATAAGGTGGGTGCATGTGAAGGCAAATGTTTGGTATTACTTTTTCTTTGTCATTCTCTTTCCTGGCCCCCTAGGCAACCTTGTCCTAGTTAAACAGGCAAAAAGTCTTGATGTTGCTCACAGTATGTTACATACCAACCTTATTACCACTGAAAATCAGAACACACTGACACAGAAGAAGGTTATGTTTTGAAATGTCTCCATTTTGTTCAGACTTCCCTTACTAGCTGGTCTCTCACTACTGTCTCTTTGATATGAAGACAGAACAGCTATGAGAGGGGACGTGTTCTTCTTCTGTAGTAAAAGATGTGATCATCCAGAGATATGATTAGGAGTTGTGCTTTGATTTCTATGCTCACTGAAAGTCTTTAAGCTGTCCTCCCTAATACTAAACATTCAAAATGAAGAAAATCTAGTTTCCTAAAGTAAGTATACTATAAGAGACAAAAAAATTAAGGAAACATGCAAAATAAGTTAGGGCAGTTTCTTTAAATTATGGAAAGGAAATAACAAAGTTTATCTCAAGTTAAACAAACTATTTATGTTCACTTCTTGTATTAGCTTATGTCAAATCAATTCAAAGTTTATCTTGTGTGTTTTAAATAGTGATTTTCCATTAACAAGTCTTATGTAAAAAAAAAAAAAATCCTAAAAGCTCTGGCCCTTTAGTCTCTATTATCCAGGCTTTGATTCCCAGAATATATCCACATCATTCAGTGAAAATCTGCTTAACATTTTAGAATAAGCCCCAGTGTAAGTGCTGGTTTGGTGCAGTGTTTGGTCAGGCTATTGCCACTGATTGATTAAAGTGCTCTCAGGACTCAACTGTCACCTCTGCCTGGCATTTCTTTGAGTGCCACCTGCTTCACATCCCAGCAGAGGCATCTTTGCCCCAGAGTCCTTTGGAAAACCTACATTCATGCTTTTGGTGGCAGATAGGCTGGAGCGCAAGAGAATGGCTGTGGCTGGGAGACCATGCCATGAACTCAGCTCTGAGGAGAATCATAGGGAATGAGAGCTGGTTAGCAGACCATAGAGCTGTGGGGAAGACAAGTAGGAGCTTTATGATATAGCTTCATAGAAATAGAAAGTTTGAGTGTGACTAGAGATAAATGTGATGTTGACCTGAAGTCCAGCAACTTTTTTTTTAATTTTCCAAAAGAAGATTCCATAAAAATCAAATAATTCAGGTTGGACGAAACCCAAGTTTTAGTGAGCTATACTTCAGCTGAAGATATTTGACCAGTTCAAACAGTTTATAAAATTTACAGAGACATAAGGAGTGGATTGAAGTTTGCCATCTGCTACTGTAAATAAAAATTTCATTCTAATGTTTAAAGCAAATGGGGCAGCTGTGATTACATCCTTCACACGTGATTAAATCAAAAGCCTGCAGCACCTGTAGAAGCAACACTTTACTGCAATCTCAACATGTGAGACTTGAGTCTGGGAGGGATAATCTTTATTCTTACTGTAACAGAGTAAGATATGCCAGAACTGCAGAAGACAAATCACTAAAAAATATTTATGTCCTAAAATTTCTTCACCAGAGAGAGAGAGAGAGAGGATTGTCCTCATTATATGTACAAAAAATGGCCGATAATGTATTAACCTATTATTCACAAGAGAAGGGCTACTAGTTCACAGGCAATATTTCTTCTGTCTTAAGAAAACAAAATAATTATTTGCGATATTCATTTTGAAGCTAAGTTGACAGAAAAAACCATTCAGAATCCCCCTTTCATAAATGGACAATGATTTTTAAAAGGGAGATACTGAGAAATTTTTTGAAACTTGTCTCTTGTGCCTCCAAGTAATTCATCTACTTCACAAAAAAATACCTCTCTTCTCTGAAAGTCATTGCCTAATTAAAACTCATAGTAGTGTGTCCTTTCTGGTTATGGCTGACTTTTTCCAAATTATGAGGAAAAAAGCTATATCTGTAGAGCAGCATTTTTTACCCTGGAGATTTACTTTCAAGGAAAAGTCTGAGGAGCTCATCTCACTTGATGAGTGTTCAAAGCTTGTTTGAAATACACCTTGAACTCAGTGAGTTTGGTTTAGTGCAGGCACTCTTCCTGCTTCGTTATGTCCTTGATTATTTTCAGCATCATGATAATTTTGATATTAGTCTTTCTACAAGAAGGTGAAATACTGGTTAGACTGGTTCAAAACTGAAAACAGTTTTAACAGAGATGAGCCTGATTTTTCACAGAAAACAGTAAGCTGTTTAAGAACTACACCCAAATTTTCAGGTAGAGACTAATGAACTCATCACAACTGAAACAGATGGCACAGCCCATTTGCTAGTCTATTAACTTTTACAGAGCACTGAAGAATCATCATGAAATAGAAGTAATCCAGAAAACAGGAAAGACTACTGAACTAGATTTAGGATGTATTTATCATTTTCATTTGATTCATAGGTTTTCTTAATTTTGTTACACAAAGGATAAGGATACATAAGGATTTTATATATACGTATCTATGTATATATAGAGTGGACAAGTCAAATAATGTTATAATGTAGAAAATACTTATAAGCAGAATATAAACAATCCTGAGCTGTGCACATCTGAAATAATTTATGGAAGTTACAACCTGTGATTAAATGGTACTTTGAGGTAAGTAAATTTCACCATGAAATCACTTTCAAGTTATTTAAGCTACTTTGTACAAATATGTAAACTACCTCTATAATTCTTTCAGAAATGTTCTTCCATTTTTCAATGGAATCAAGGATATGAGATGGCTGAACTTTCCTTTCAAGTTAAGAAAAGAAAATGACGACTGTTTTCTTGTGTGTATATTTTCATATATGACTAAGAAAAAGTAGCTCATGAGAGGCTCCCCATTGTGTGTTTCATGTTAAGTGTAATTCAAATTCTCATTATAAATGTTTGACCCAGGGGCTGCTGCTTCCACTCAGTTGATATTCATTCACTCAATGAGCAACCTGAAAGACAGTAATTTAAAAGCTGCCATGGGATGCCTCACTATATGATATATTGTAAAATTATTTCTGTTTCGAGACTTATCCTTTGCTACTCCAAATAAGAAGAAAAGTGTATATGCAAGAATGTGTATGATTTCTGAGTCACACATTTCCATTTTTAAGGCAAAATACATCTCACAAAGCAAATTAAGCAGATAGAGGAATCATTGTGTAAATTATCAGTAATTTAAAAGTGTTAATCATCCAAAATATTTTCATAATTTTTCAGTATTCAGTTACTAACATAATTTTTATTAAGTCCAGTTAAACACAATGACTGATCACATTCAATTCTTTCTGAGGGCCCTTAAGTGAAATTGAAACCATTATTAGAGTAAATTAGAATTATTCAGAATTTAAAAGTCAGGACTGGATTTCAAATATATTTCCTACAAATGAAAATGCTTCTTAATAAGCTTATAACCACTTCAAAGGGCCAAACTTATATGACCCACATGAAACAAGGGTTAAGAATTATAAATTGAATATGATTTTGTCTTTATCTACCGTTGTGATTTAGGAATGGTAGTCCCTAATGTAGTTCTCCCACCAAGGCTCCAAACCCAGCTGCCACTTGCTCCCTCCCCACTTACCGTCCTCTTTCTGCCCCAGTAGGATGGAGTTGAGAACTGGAGGCACAAAACAGGAAAATCATGGGTTGAGATAAGAACAACTTACTGGAAACAGCAATGAGATAAGAAAATGATCAGTAGCAGCAACAATTTTAATAGCAAGAGGTATAAGACAAAGAAATTATTTATACAGAAAGCCCATGACAAATACCAACCCTGCCATGCTTTCTCCCCACCAGAAGGAACACCCTTCTCCTCAGAGGCAGAGCTCCTTACCCCCGGCCCTGGCAATGACATGAGGGGGTACCAAATCCCATCTGGGCCTTAGCTGTGCCCCCCTCTCAGCTGGAAAAAATCAACCCTATCCTGGGCCAAAACTCAGATACCTACACATATCTAAAACCTGAAATATCTGAACCTACCCCAAAAAAACTTCTCTCATGTAAACAGGTAATCCCAAAGTATTTTACCCTATTAGGAGACAACTTGGTTTTCTTGGGTTTTTTGTTTTGTTTTGTTTTTTTGGTTTTTTAGCCTAGTAGTAATACAATCAGAATTGCAGCATCAAACACCTAATGTTAGGCCTGACATGAAAACATGCTTAAAAATAAATAATGTAATAATGAATAACAATAAAAAAGAAAACTGGTTTCCTACCAGATCATTTTATATTTTCATCATGCCGTAATATCTTATAAAATTTTCCCCATCTAGTTACAACCTTATCATTCACCATATTTATTTGATAGAATTTATTATGACTTACTACATGAAACTTTAACTTCAGAGGATAAACATTGGGATTTTTTTATGTCTAAAAGAGGCAAGACATGAAAATTGAACTTATGAGTTGAATCTAACCCGAATAAAATCAATAAAAATCTTCAAAAATCATAACACTACTCACAGAAATAGAACTCAGTAGATAATTGCTCATTACAAGGCAGGATGTTTCCTGTCTGGGCCATTTTAAGCAGGTATCAATAGTTCCTATCCCATCCTTCTCTATTTGTTTAGAGCAATTTATTGTTACCCATTGTGCTGCTTTTGGCTGGTTCATTTTCTTCACAGTAGCTGGTACGGGGCTGTGGTTTGGATTTGTGATGGTAAGAGTGTTGAGAACTCAGAGATGTTTTAGTTACTGCTGGGCAGAGTCAAGGCCTTTTCTGCTCCTCGCCTCACACAACCAGGAGGAGTCTGGGGGTGCAAAAGGATCTGGGAAAGGTCACAGCCAGAACAGCTGATTCCAAGTGACCACAGACGTATTCTCTACCATGTGGTGCCAGGCTCAGCAAAAAAACTCTGGGGAAGGTTGTCAGGAGGCTTAGTGCTCAGGGACTGGCTGGGCATCACTTGGTTGGTGGTGAGCAACGGTTTTCATCTGCATCTCTTGTCCATCTTGGGGTTTATTTCCCTCTCTTTGTTATTTCCTTTTCATCATAATTGTTATGTATTATTTTCATATTTTATTTCCATTATTAAACTGTTCTTATCTCCACCCACAACTTTTTTCACTTTTATGCTTCCAATTCTCTCCCCACCCCACTGGTGTGGAGTGAGTGAGTGAGTGAGTGAGTGAGTGAGTGAGTGAGTGAGTGGCTGTGTGGTGCTTAGTTTCCATCTGGGATTAAACCATGACACCCATCTTCTTAAAGTATTATGAAGTTTATGAAAAGAAAGTTAATTTCTCATTTGATAGACAGCTGTAGGGTGTGAAAAGCTGGCTGGAAGCCTCACAAGCTGTGCCATTCTGTGTGCAGTGGCATACAGCAGGCAGAACCAGGAATGAAATTTCAGAAAGACATATATTGTATCTCCCAACTGCAATGACCAAGCTGTGTAGTTCAAACAAACAAACAAACAAACAAACACAAACCCCCCAAAATTAAAAAACCAAACGAAACCCAAAAAACCCTAACTAAACAAAAAAAAAAACCAAGCAAAAACCCCACAGAACAAACAAACAAACCAAAACACACACACAAAAAAACCAAAAAAAAACCACAAAAAAAGAAAGTTATACTCAGGGCAAATAATTTCAGCTTTAGAAAGAGAGAATCAGTTCTATTAGCACATTCTTTAGTGCATACTGTACTGCAATAAAACAATGAGGAAAGCAGGAGACTAAAGTGCATTTCCCACTCCGCAAAAAGAGTAAGGAAGCAGACTGAATACTGACCTCAGAAAACAAAGTAATATTTTTCTTTTTTAAGACAAAAAGTCTGAAGGAAATATGTCGACAGCTTTGAGTTTTTAAACAGGCCAGGAAAACGACAACAAAACAACATGCATGCTTCCAAAGAGACCTACCAAGGCAATCGATCAAGTGTGAAAAACAATATTGAAGCAGGTGCAGGTCCTGGAAAATCACGAACAAGTTTATGATACGTGATATTACTGACGTCACTGGAAATAAAACCTGGAGTGAATATAAGGCATCCATTGCGATTGTAAATAACAGCAAGGACTAAACTTTTGAGAGAGAGTTACTTGTAAAAGCACAAACATTTCTCATGGTGAACCTCAAGCAGTGGATTGAACTGGGTTGCAAACAAGTGGTCAAGTCATATAATCTAAAAAAATATGTGCTGCTCTGATGTAAATATTTAAATAGGGATATGGAGAAATCAAGGTTAAATTTGATGGAAAAAAAAAAGTCATAGCCTTTTGCTTGGAAAAAGCAGCCTGGAAGTTGCTTATAGAAAAGAGAAGTTGAACTATCTCATCCGACATCTGCAAAGAAAAATCAATTGAAATAATGGTGGTATCTCTGAGAAAGTGTTTCCTGTTTTCAGAAATACTACACATATTTTCTAAAAAGCATACAAAAATTGCTGTAAAGTGGTCTGCAATGTTATGAAAGCTGAACTGTTGGAAATGCCTCTAAAAGGGCAAAGTCAGAATACGAAGATAAATCAAGATTACGTATTCTTGAAGTCTTGTTCCTTTAGTTCAACTTTCACACCACAGGGAGAGAACCAGTGAGCTACTGCTGCTGCAGAAGCAAAGACTAAAGAGCATTTGATCTCATGAAAACCTTTCAGAAGTGCTCAGAGTTTTTAAAAAAATGGTTTTAAGGTTATTTTTCCAGTCTCTGTCTTTTCACAACCACAAATGAAATATTTGTGAAATATTTTCAACAATACATTTGCTTTCTGGTAATGTTGTGATGTGGTACTTTCTTTGAGACATTCTATGGTTTCAAAATCTTAAACCAAATGTTTTCTGCAGGTTCCCCTATTACTGGGATCATAGCCACAATATTTAAAGATTTTCACTGGATGAACATCAGAGAGGCGGTCAACATGACAATCCATAAACGGCATAAGAAAAAGGGCATTTGAAGTTTGAAGGTGTTATAATTTATTTATTAAAATTATTATGAACTGCTTGTTCCTAGAGATAGTTAAAATTTTTGCAAAATTGCTTTTTCTTGTCTTTACAGTCTAAAATATATATTTGGATTTTATGTGGCAGTACAAAATGAATAAGTTTGATTTTCACTGACATTCTCATTGAGGGAGAACATAATTTCATGATAAACATTTCTTAGGATTGATATTGATCCTAATAAGTACCAATCAGTCCCCTTCCAGCACAGAACACTTTTTTCCTTCAAAACAGAATTGTTAATAGCTCTGATTTATTTCCCCATTTTTTCATGCTCAATCAAGATCAGATGTCAATCTCAACAAATAAATAAGTTACTGGCAGTGTTAACATCACACATCAACATTTTTAAAGAATGCAAATATTATATCAAATGTGTTGTTTTATTTATATAATATTGGCCTTATTTTCTACATCAATAACTGTAGAAGAGGAGCAATGTGAAACATTTCCAGTGTTTACTTTTTTATTATCTTTTTGACTGAGTAGCTAGACTGGAAATGTACTAAAAGCAATTGGGTGATTTAAATGCCAAGTTTAAAAATCACTTAGCTATTTTGATGGCTAAATATCAAAGAATATCAGATGCAAAAGGCATCAATTACCTTTTGAAAATCCAACTCAAAAATTCCTCAAACATTCACCCTATAGTGAATTCATTTTTTTTCATAATCTCTAATCTGACTATTCTGAATATTATAATTTATTGCTTGGAAATACAAACTAACTCCATATTAATCTACCCTTCATATTGATGCAGAACAAATAAATATTATTCTTTTCACTTTTTAATCAAAAAGAATTTTTCCTTGATTATGCTTGAAATATGACGAGGATATGAAATAATTTAGGTAATTGGCATATAACCATTCCTAAGAGGACGCGTGGGCTACATGTGGTGTATACTTCACACTTTCTAGTCAGTATATCTTTAAATTTATGCTGGCAGTCTCTCACAAACCTATTTAGAAACTTGAAGATTGTTCTAGCTGTTTGAATTGTGACAAAATGGTGGGTTTCCTCTGAGTTATGTGAAAAAAGATAAATCATGTAGTCTTAACATCAAGGAGAATCACTGCTCAAAATTGCTGCTGGGATAAGGCCTTTAGTGAAGGAACTTGTTATATCTGATGAGCAGCTGTCACTTCAAGAACTTTGAGTATACATAGAAGAAATAGCCTTAAGAAAAAAATGAGGTTAGAGGTTGTGTCGTCCTAAAAACAAAGGCTGGCCTTGTACCCTCTGTCTCTGTCTCTGCTCTAGCACGTGTTTTGGCTCTCTGCACTGTCCTGTCTGGCTGTGTTAACCAGCTCCAACCAATCTAAATATTTCTTAGTGACGTTATTAGTTTTGTTGTCATTGTCAGTCTGCAAGTGCACTCCAGTACTTTTCCTTCATTCTTAGAGAACATATATCATAAAAACAATTCCATTGTTCTAGTTCAATACACTCAGCTTTATTGCCTGCTGTTAGAGCTGTGTGGGAAATTTTTATTGAAACAAGCTTTTAGTACAGAAAATCAAGAAGATATTTTCATAGTGAAAATGTTCTTTCAAACTCCAGCCAGGTTTTGGTGGGGTTTTTTGGGTTTTTTTTTGTAATATTAAGTGTTGGCTGTTATCATTCTTTGCAGAGCATGCTGGATATCAAAAATAAAGACTCTAGCAAGCATTCCACTCCCAGACATGAGACCTCCACCTCATTTAGATTCCTCTTCATAGTCTCACATGACTTTTCCCTCTTTCCTCATTATTCCAGCCATTTCTTGTGTCTTATCAAAACATGTATTAAACTGAAACTTTGCAGGACTTGGAGTATTGTGTCAAATTTACACCTAGGGAGCTGCCCAGTCTGCTACTGTGCTGCTGAATGCAGCTACTTAGAGTTCCAGTCATTCCCTGAAAACAGAATTAGGTCTTCCTTGTCTATCACAGGAGCTGAATAAAATCCCTGGTAGATAGTGGAGGCAAGAACGAAATATATGATAAAAAAATGAGTTCAAAGGAATGTGTCTTAGAGGCATACCACATCCTTTCTACAAAATTCTCAAGAGAATGAGATCTAATTGGTAGTTGTTTGAGAAAAATAATGACAAAAAGATGGAACTACCTTTCCCTGAACATGCTAGAATGTTGCAGTGCTTGCTTGCTTAAGAAGAGAGAAGTGAGCCACTCTTCCAAGGAAACTATCTATGAGACTAGAATAGTAAAATATATATTGAAATCAAGAGGAGAATGTTTTTGAGAACTGATAGATATGAGCCACAGTGTTGGAAAAATGAGGAAACTACTCAAATCTCAGTATGCCCAAATAAGACCAGTGTGCCTCAACTTTATTAAACAGCAGTGCTTCACAGAGACTTTCTGCCCACTGCTTTCTCATTTGTTTTCAGAGATGAAGCACAGATTTGGTTCCCATTCTGGGGTAAATTGTGGATCTAGTGCAGTTTGATTCATACTACCATGGCAAAAAGTCCTAGTGAAAGCTCTTGGAGAAAGTTCAGAGTCTGCCAGAGCATTTTATGCTGTAGATACCTTGTTCCTTCTCATACTTCTTTTTTTTCTGAAGGCTTCCTGCCACACAATCAGCTTTGTATTTAACATTAGAGCAAAATACCACCATCCCCTATATCCCTAATATGCATTAAGAGATGCTACTGTTTGTCTCCATTTACTTTTACCTTCTCTTAAAAAAAACTTGGTGTGAATGAAAAGAGGGGAGACAACCCTGTATGATTAGGTTGCGCCTGGTAGGTTAGACATAGACTCCATCCTTGGTAGAAGGGGGACAACCCTTAGATCCAAAGACCTTGTCTAGATTTTTATGCTCTGGAAAACCTTATCTTTTGGCCTACAGCAGGTACAAAATTGGAAAACACTGAAAATGACATACAATTCTTTACTGGTCTGATAATGTTTCCAATGACAGAAGACCAGGAAGAGACTGACGTGAGGGAAGGGCTGTGCAGTATGTGCCTGCTGGGGGGTTCCTCACAGCAGTGCGTGTTGGAATGTGGATTATTCTCACACTGAGGATACTGGACAAGATTGAACATGCTTCTGTGTCGCCGACGTCCCCCTGGCCACTGCCGAGGACGCAGGCTCTGGAGGGGGCCCTGCACTCCAAAGAGTAGGGCTCTGGTGCTTGCGGGTGGGTCGCGGCAGAGGTGAGACCTCTCCAGGCAGGCACACAGGCAGGGCGCAATGGAACGGCGAGCAGAGGAAATACAGAGAGCCGAGAGGGGGTCTCCTCCAAGTCTCCTTTAATGACAGGGGGTAATGAGGGTTGGATCAGAGAGGGGTGGAGGGAGATCTCCGGGGAGAATGAGCTGTGCACTGGGTTATAAGGGGCACGAAACTGGGGCGGGGTCCAGGGTTGCAACCAATGGGGTCATGTCTGGGGGGAGGGTCTGGGGATCCAGGGTCCAATCATCAAAATTGAGGGAAGGGTACAACGAATTGACAACAACATGAACCAATGGGGTGTCGAACTAAATAGAAGCTTCTGGAGGGAGGGGAGGGCCCTAGACCTCAGTCCCGCCCATGGAGCACTCCTCAAAGGAGGAGCTCTCATCGCTCAGGGTGGAGTCTTCTTGATGGGCAACTGGGAAGACTGAGGTTGGACCTCCCACACTTCTGGTGTTCAAGGCACCAATATTGGATCTTCCTTGAACAAAACACAAGCCCCAAAATTTTGAAGTTCATTAATTAGAACACTTTAGCTGTGTTAATTACCCCACATGAAGCACTCAACACCAGCTTCACAAATTCCAAGCAAAACCCAGGTATATTCTGCATCCTCCGGAGTTCACAGCAGTATTTTACAACATGCACTGAAATTTATTTTGAAACAGAAAAAGATTCAAAGACATCTGAGAAAAATCTGTATGAGTGCAAAAGGAAAATGCAGGTCTATTGCCCTTTCATACTTTTGTTTGCTTCCAAAGTTTCACAGCCATTAGGAATACTTTGCCCCCTTGAGGCTTTTGCCGGCTCTTGGCAGACTGGTATTTTCCCTACACAGCAGGCACTGACAGTGACAAGTGAGTCCACTGACTCTCTGCTTCTTGCTACCTGCTGCCTTTCTTCTCCTGTTTCCTCAGGAACAGAGTCTGATCTATGAAAATAAAGCAAGAGGAAATGATTCTGCAATTAATATTTTAAGCCCTGTCCCTTTATTTCCATTGCATTTTTAATATTTCCTCTTTTTTTTTAAGGAGAGTCTTTTCTAAAAGTAAGATGCCGTCTTACTATTTTGTCTGCAGAGACAGGATAGGTGATTTCTCAAGGGAATGTGGAAAATGAATTATGACTGTGCATTTCCTGGGTGTCTTAAACTTCAGCCAACCAAATGCCTTTATTCAGAATAACAGATTGTTAACTCACAATAATGGGCAGTGTCTTTTTCCTCTACCCAGGGAACAGTCTAGACAAAAGAAAAAAAATGCACAAAACCAAAACCACCAAAGTTCTTTCCCGGGCTCTTCTGCAGTTTCTGAACTGTGACTGCAGAGGACTTTGAATTGCTTCATCTCTGTCCCAGTGTGAGCCATCAGTCTTTTTAAAGCTTGCTGTCCTCTCTCACGTAAATCCTCTGTTTAATAGGGGGAGTTTGCGTTAGTACAAGAATCCGTAACCCGACTTTTGTTTGAGATTCTGGTGGGTGTTTGCTTTTTAGGTTCAACGAACAACGCAAACACCAGCCACCCAGGAGAGTGCTGTAAAACATCCACATTACTTATTCAAGTGATCAGTAAACAAAGAAAGGGAGAGTTACGAGTTCAAACCTAGATCAAGACACCTGTCATAATCTCCATTTTAAAAGCAGAACCCATTTTCATCATGTTCTGTAGAGAAGGTAAAATAACAATGGTAAGGATTTATTAAGGGATATGGGAGAGAGGTTATTAAGGAATATGGGATAGAGGTTATTAAGAAATATGGGAGAGAGGAGTTTTGGTTTTTTGAGTTTGTCTCTTTTTTTTTGTTGTTGTTGTTTGGTTTTTTGGTGGGTTTTTTGTTTATTTTTTGTTTGCTTGGTTTGGTTTTTGTTTTTTCTTCTTTTGTTCTTGTTTTTCCTTGCAATCCTGTTGTAGGGCCTATGACTGTTAATACTTAAATGAGCAGCAACACTTTGGGAAGATTGTACTTCTACTGGCCTGTGTGTAAAAAGATGCCTGACCATCAAGGCCATCAATCTGGTACTTCTGAATCACACAGTAACAACACCTTTGAAACCTGGTCAAAATACTTGGGTTGTCTCATTTCTCCAAAATATTAATCACATGAACAGCAATGATCAAATTCACCTCAGACGATGCAGGCAAGGCAGGAAATGGTAGTCAATGAAGTGATAATCACAATGCAAGGAAAAACACATCTGAAAAGTAAAGAGAATATCAAATAACTATTTTGCCTCGGTTTTTTTTTCAATTTTCAGTGACATTTCAGATTATTTTTGCACCAAATGAACTTGGAGGCCAGCAAACAGGCTGCAGTCAACATTCAAAAACAAGCAAAATCAAGAGAGACAGAACAGTGGAATAGATTTGAAAAGGCAAGAAGTAAAAATCTATAAATAAGAAATGAAACAGAAAGAGATTAAAAGGTAATAGAGAGAGGACATGGCAGGAAAGCCATCACACTTTCCTTTTAGCATTAAAAAATTCATGCAACAGGTTCCCTAGACCCACAAGAAAAAAATAATCTTCAGTTTGAAACAGGTAACATTCCTTAACTGCAGTGTTTCAGCAATGTCCCATCATATTCCATCAACCCTGTTGCTATTTTCTACTTCTCTGTCACAAACTTTGTGCTATAAAGAGAATTCTGCACCATATAAATTCAATATAATTACTTCCAGATATTGCTGTGATCTTCAGTTTATTCTGCTCTGTTAGAGATAGCATTTTTGTCCTGTCCACAGCGCATAATCTTTTTAATATCTGACTTCATCCTACCCAAATTCCTACCTGCTGTCTCCCCTAATCTCAGACTTTTTGAGTGATTTTCTTGTCCCTGGTTCCCTGCATCTTTCTTCTCCTTCAGTTTTGAAAATATTCTCCTGGTCAAGGGGTGATATCTTGTGCTTGGATCCTGCCCTCTTGCAAACCGTGCTTATCTCTCAGCTCATCCCAGGCTTGTGGTTTCTGACCTCAACAGAAAAAACGACAGTTGTCTCTTTGGTTTGGGAAAGAACAGGATTTCTTTATCAGACTTTTCTTCCTCAGGGAACAGAGCTTATGTTATTATGTTGTCTGCCTCTGTCAGAGACATCCCTTCTCCCACCTTTTGAATCAGTAAGCCTATTTCAGTCAAATTGCTTGTTTCAATCAAATCTTACACAGGGTGGATGTATTTAAAAAAAAAAAAAGAAAATTCCCAAGTTTCCCAACAAGGAATTTGGGGAGCTAAAGAACGTCTTACAGATGCCTAAACTGAAGGAAATCCTTCAGGGGAATCCTGCCTGTTGTTGCTGGAGTTTCTGCGCTGGAGGAGGTTTAATAAACAGGAGCTGTAGAGATACTCGAATTAGAATTGCTGCTTTCTCAAACTTCTAATCAATCAGTCCTGACACATAAACCCATGCACCATCATGTTTCGTTATGGTTATCAATGCTCAAAGAACTTCCTGTCCTTCTTTAATGAAAACGGTAACTTTCCAACAGCAGCTCTTCCCTTTACCCTGAATATCATGCATGGAACTTGGGTAGAGGGTGAGAGTCAGCCTAGATGTCTATATAATAATAAACTTGGGGAAACTGGCCTGCAGCTTCTGAGGATCAGATCTAGATCTTGGCTATCTATTTGAATAAAAATATCAGTTTCTTGCCAGGAAATAATTGTGCACATTGGGATTTTTTTTTTCTAAAACTTATGAAGTTCTAGTAGCTCAGCATATTTGCAAGCAAAACAAATAACAAAGGTTCCCCCTGCAGTACATGTTTCACTTTTCCTTCCAAAAAAGCATAATATGTTTGTGAAATTAGGGTACTTCCCCAAAGGGCCTTGAATAATGATAAGATATATGAAATAACTACTGTAGGCTTTGAAATCAGTGTTGCAGAAGATAAGGATTTAGCTAGGATGTAGCTTAGTCAAACCTGATTAGTTTGTGCCTGCTTGTGCCTAAGCAACCAAAACTTTCACTGGCAGGCAGTGCAAATGACAAGCCACTGCTTTGGTAGTCTGGAGGGGATTCTTGTTAATATTTATGAAAATGGTCTGCAAACTGATTCTGTCTAACTAGGTCTGTCTGTACTACCATTATCTTATCACATCCCACAGGGATACAAAACCTCAATACTGAATTAATCGTACTATGACATTTGGAAGAAAGAAAAAGGAGAAACTATTCTGCTGGCTGAAACCACTGGAGATTACAAATTGTATTTATGATTGTTGTTCGAGAAGATGACAAATACATTTTAATAAACATCTGTCAGTAAACATCAAACTATTTTTTTCCCAATATTTCTCTGCCCTTTTTCTCAAACATTTAAAGATGCTGGTCTCCACTGAAAAAAGAGTTTAGCAAGAAGTTTCATTTAACTGGAGCTGACATGGTTACTGACTTTGCAGCAGTTTAAAAATATAAACAGTAAAAATGAAAGTGGAGATATGATCCAAGCAGTATGACAAATTTGCAGCATTAGGGTACCAAATTGCCTGTTATTTTACATAAAAAGAACTTTCATAGCAGTTATCATAGAAAATAAGCATATTAATTATGTAATATATATCTGCAAGCTGACTCACAGTGGAAACCATGGCCCCTTTCTGTGCACATGTGTATAAACATATGTGTGTTTTCCAAAAAATTGCACACTAATAGCTTTTAACCAAATCTGACAGAGGTGCAGATTTTAAATAAATTAATTCCTGCCAGCATATTTAAAGCAGGAAGTTAAGCAGAGATCTGAGAGTGTCTATGAACTTCCCTCAAGGGTTGAGCTCATGCCTAACTTTGCACAAGAGAACCAGGGATGCAAGAGCATACTGCGGGCCTTGGAGCAAGGGGGAAGGACCTTGGGCAACTTGGACCTGAAAATCTAATGACAAGACTGAAATTCATTGTCTGTTCTGTTCCTCACAGAACAATCATGCACTGGTTTTGTGGAGGATTGTTTGTTTTCAAACCACTGGATTTTGAGTGCTGTGTTTCACAGCAGCTGGTGCTGTGAATAGGAGCTTATTTTCCCATGGGTGTCCATGCCTGGTACGGGTGAAAACTTGACTCAATACTGGACCCCCAGCATAAGTGAGGCTCCAGGATGTTTGGGCAGAGATGTCCATGTGCATGCAGGTAGTTGAGGAAATTTCAGACCAAAGTTTGCCTCCTCAAACTGCAGCTACACTGTAGGAAAATTTCTGGATTTTGAACATGGGTACCTAGAACCTACACACAGCTAATTTTAGAAGCTCCAGTCCTTTTATTTTTTTCATAGTTTTATTTGAAGGCAAGGTCACATGAAAATTAATTCACTTCAATAGTTGGCATTCTGATAACACAATGGAAGATAGATATACTAACTTCCGAAAAAAGGTTCAATGTAATGCAAGGCAAGTACAAGTGAGAATGAAAGCAAGAATGTTCCAAAGAAGCTGAAACATATGGCAAAGAAATTACTCTACAACTCTTTAGGGCTCAGTAGACAATAATACCCTTGTTATAGAGGTTTTAAATAATTCTATGCAACTTAATTGCACCCCTGCTATAAAATGTAAAGGTTGGTTTAAAGTGGCAATAGGGTGGTTATCATTTTCTACTCACTTCTATTCATTACTGAATGTCTCCAACTCAAGAATAATAAAAAAAGGTTCTTCCAAAAATGTGATCAAAATTAATTTACAATATAATACCAGCTTTATAATGAAACACTTTTCCATGGAGAAATTGGCTTTTTTCCATAGAATCTCCTCTTCTTTTTTTTTTCCCCATTAAAAGATTTTGGTTGCAAACTTAATTTGTTGATGAAAAGTGGAAACATTCAGATGAAACATCAATGAAAACAGAAATGTATATAATTGTTATATTAGTAACTCTGGCCCTACAGAACACCTAATATCTCCTACACTCCTACATCTTTAGATGAAATCTTATTCCAGTGACACAATTGAACTGCAGAAGAAAGTTTAGTGTTGAATCAAAATTGATGTTTTGCTGCTTTCATTTCTCGTTGTATGTGATAAAATTTCTACTCTTTTTGTGGCTACTCCTGTATCAGAATAAATATTATTTCTTAGCATGACTTTCCTATATTCAAATTAAATTTTAAAAAAATTAGATGTTTGTAAGAAGTGATACACTGACCTCCTTCATACAAATTTAATAGGAATAATATCCATTCTCTCCACCAGAAGCTTAGGAGATGACTCATTATGCATAAAGTGTTTACTTTCTCAATCCAGCCTCTGGATTACTGTACTTTTTTATGTGCATAAGTTAATATTACCAAATGAACTTCCAAGCCAGGAAAGGAGTCGGAAGTCTGCCCCAGCCAGAAGCCATTTTGCAAAGCTTTAGTTGTTGAAAGCAGGAACTATATTTTTGATTGAAATGAATCAATGTAAATTCACATGCTGCTCTGGTGTGGAAGGGACACTGGTAGAAACAATCATTTTCTCACTGATGAAGTATTTAAATACTTTTGCACAGACTTCTTAATTTTTACTCACATATGGAGAAGATCAAAGTCAGGTTTGTTATGGTCAAACTAGAAGATGATGAAGGACTTACTATAAAGCACTTTGATATAAAAGTGATAAGAGCGTTAGAGCTATCTAGGGAGAAAGAGATGGAAAAGCTTCAAATACGGGCTTGTTGTTGGACCAGCTTGTATTCATCCCTTATAGGAAATCTGCCTTGAGCTTACACTTTCCAAAAAATATTAAAATTTTCTTGAACAAGAGCTGACTTTAAGGAACACAGGGGAAATGCATTTTAAAAAGCTTCAGATGAGAACAGAAACAGATTTTGAAGGGTTTATCTATGTCTTCTCTTGATATTATGCATCCACTGATAAAAATTCAGGTGGCTCTAAAAGGTCTGACCTTGGTTACTGGAGGCCAGATACTTAACTTGCAGTTAAGTCTACTGCTGAGGTCTTCAAAGAAATGGAATCAGGAAACTTTGTTTCTCAGAGAGTTTGAACAAAAATGCATTTAGCTTGAGAAGGGGAAAAGTAATGTTCAGTGGATATCAAGGGATCCAGAACAGAGAAGCAACCACAGTCCTACAAAAAGGCATGCTGTTCAAAGAACTAAGGTAATTATCATTCAAAATAAATTCATAGGAAAATGGGGTTTATTAGACAATAAATTCAATTTCATTTTCAGTTGATGGTAATTAAGAGGTAAGAACATCTTGAATTGTCAAAGTAAGGTCAAAATATGCTTGATTTCTTATCTTTTAAACTGTTTCCTTTTAGTATCAAAACAATTTAAATTCCAGAAAGGTTAGGCAAACTGCTTCACATCTTGTCTTCACTGACCTAAAGCTACATATATTTTTCTTTGTCCTTTAGGCTGAAATATGAATGTCTTCTTGTGTGTGAGTGAAGATAAAGGACCTCAGTTTTACTATGGCATAGATTAGGAAGGAGTGAAGTGCTGACCTGGTGAACGAAAGCCTTGCAACATTGCAGTGTCTTCTTCTCACTCTTTCCTCCATATTCTTTTCTAACGATAGAGTTCCTCAGGGTTACCTCCGGTAAGAATTCCATATTCTTTGGTGCTGAAATGAGTCTACAGGAACTCAAAGAGGCAAGAAGGATTTTACTTAATCATCTGAAACCTGGAGCCAAAGTGCATTCAGTATTCAAAAGAGGATTTGGGAAAACAGAGGTAGTGTCTTAGTCATAGGGAGCTTTTCACAATAGTGGAAGATAGATTGTGAAGAAAAGACAGGAAAGGCAGATAGAGCAATGGATCAGGGAATCTGTGTGGGCAGGAAATAGAATAAAGAGTAGTTTAAATATCCACATACAGGAGCTCTTGGCTGAAATATGCCTGGAGTGTAGTATGCTGTTTTGAATACCTAATGATCACCTCTGTTGAAAGTTCTAACAGTAAAATATTTGCAAAATCTAGATAAAGGTAGATTAATTTCATTCATTATTGCAGTCAAAGATAGTCCATTCATTTCTGTTCTGCAAGACCTTCCATGCAAGAAATAAAACACAGATTACTGTCACTATAGCACTGTAAAAATCTTATGTAAGTTTTTATTTTTGTAGACCTGAGATCAAAAATTTCCTTCTCGTGGTATTACCACTAACAACTTCTTAGGGTACACCTTTTTTTTCAGCTGGAAAGAACTTATCAGAGGACTAACAATTTACACAGAAGTAATGGATATTTTTGGCCATGTTAAAATACGTATCTAAGAATAAACTAATGATCCTGAAGATTTCCAGTGTCTGTTTTTACATGATGTAGTTTTTCCCATAAGCACAATTCAAGAAGAAATCCTCTTCCAGAAGAACAGCATTGGACTGTGCTTTTACTTTGCAGATCCTCAGATCTTGTATGCTCGGATCCCACATGCTCTACAAGATTCAAGATCCCTAATGCTGCATGTGGTTTCTTCACAGAGCTCTCATCATGGAGCAAATTTCTCCACTGGGATTTCCTACACCCTGCGTGCAGCTCCACCTCCAGGTTTCAGTTTGGTGTCCTGGGTCTGAACAAGTCCAGGTTCACTGTAACAGCTTGCTGCATTGCCTTCCGTCTCCAGGCAAACACCAGAAAAACCATGGCTTGCGCTTACATCAAAGCACAGGTGAGCCTGAGTTTCTCTCCAGATTATTCACAGGTTCACATTATTTAGCCACAGCCTGAAATCAGAATTTCTGACAAAATTCAAAGCTAAAAAAGAAAATCACATGGTGTGGTTTTCTACCGAAAACATTCCCTTTAGCTTTGATAAACATATTATAAATCAATATACTCAGGACTTGGGCAAACTGCACTGAAAACAATACAGCTGAACGAATCATTCCTACATTAATTTTTAATACAAGTACATAAACAGAACTGCCTACTCTGAGTCTTGCAAGCTCACCCTTTCCACAGGGACAGTGAAGAATCACAGTTTTTAAAAGCGTCCTGCTGCTGCCATCTGGCCGCCAGCCGCCCACTGAGATGAATTGGCACTTCCAGAGGCAGCAGTCAGTCAGAGGAGGATCGCCTTCCACAAGTGCTGATTTAGTGCCTAAAGAGACAGATTGGCAGTGACATAAGGTAAAAAACTCTGAAAAATACAGGAGAACAAGAGAAGTGAAAGAGGAGGAAAGTAGAAGGACAGTAGATAGACCTGGATATGGGGCACAGCCTAGAGGAAAACAGAAGAGAGTGCATGGAACAGGCTACGCTGAAAACAGCAATTTGGGAGGACTTTGAAATGGTATCAAAATTATTCTAGTATGGGAATGGGGGAAGGCAAAGACTGAATTTCAATTTTGTTTGGTGTCTCTGACTATAAAATAGGAACACCTTTCATGAGGTTTTCCAGGCCATGAAAATTTGTGCTCTATTCAAATAAATGCTTTTGCTTTTAAATAAATATGCTGTTTTACATAAATGGTTTTGACATCATGATTTGCAGTTCCATTATGTGTGCTATTCAGGGATAACAGCAGCAAAGAAATAGTGAGGATGGACAGAGTCCAACATTTGAAGTGTGGCATCCATATAAATGTCAGTTTGGTGAATTAATTCGGTGCTGGCAGTTCTATGTTCAGGTGAGTCAAACGACTTGCCCCAGGTGATGCAGGTGAAGCTGTACATGCACAGACAGGGCCTCTGAAGTTGTGGCTATTTGGTTCTTTTTGAGTTTAATTCAGGTCACTGGTGAAAGTCATTTAGCATTGTCAACTGTTGAGAGCTGCGAAAAAGCCACCCCACAATGTGACACCATTAGTTATTTCTTCTAAGAGGAAAAGTCTTATTAAAACAGCAGGAATGCTGCAATGTAATCAGACATGAAGTGCTCCGTGCCTGCATAGTGTCAGCAGACCTACTTTGTGCTGTGGTAGGCATGGCTCTGCCTTCCTTCCCCATCCCAGTGACATTTCTCTCTGCATGAAGTCTTGTGTCTAGCTGAGAGATTGTTGACATTGTAACAGCCAGAAAAGTTCAGTTTATACACAGCAGACCACTATGTGAAGGCTCTCTATTAAAAGGGAAGAGGCTCCAGTTCTCTGCAGTTGAGCTTGAATATGTGAGCTTGAAACTGCTGTAGTCCATCCTAAAAGGTCCAAAAATATTACTCTTTGGCTTAATTATTCTTAACTCATTGGAGACTGTCATATCATGAGAGTTTAAGCAGTAACATTAACATGAGGATTTCCTACTGCTATTCCTACTTGTTTATTTCTGGTGAAGACCACAGAATTTTGCCCGCTTATCTGTGATGTATGAATAGCCAGGACCAAAACTGATGTCTCTTTACCTCAAGCCCCACATTAGGAATTGCCAGGAACTACACTTCCCTTGATTTTAGATTTTGTTGCACCAGGGATAAATCAAACACTAAAGCAAAAGCATTATCAGTGTTTTTGTCAGGCTTTTAGGGAGAAAAATCCTCCTTATGGAAAAGAACAATTTCACATTTCAGAAAAATTATTTTCAAGTTGCAAAGGCATGACAACTTAAGAGCTCCATGCTGTTATGATCAGTCTGCTGGTGGTAGAAGAGTTTGTTTACAGCTAGTTCGGGTCTCTCTACATAACACTGCAGATTGCAGCATACTTGTATCAACAACAGCTACTGAAAAAGTAGTGTCCTCAAGCACACCTTTAAATAGCTATTTACTCGGGTTTGTCTCATTTTATTTTTTGCTGTTTTCTAGTGTAGAGTAATTCTTTTGGTCTTTGAAAAGTTGGATTAACAGTTCTTTGGTGAGCACTTCTAGGTGGGGATATGAATGTCATGTAAGATGAGAATAGCACTCAAGTTTCCCTAATCCCTGAAAAAAAAATGCTTTAACCACTAAACTCTTGTCTAAATCATGGAAGCTCTGGGCACTGCTATCACAAGCAAACTTGTGCATTGATTTGAGGTTTCCTAAAGCAGCTGGTGGCCTTGAAAAGTTGGTGTGGCTTTAGGCGTGTACGCCCTTGGAGCCCTTTGAATCACCTGACATGAGGAAACTTCCCATTCAGCTGAAGTCCAGAAGATGGTCATAGGTAGGTGCCTGGCTTGCCTTGTATGCAAAAAGGGGCTGGAAAGAACTGGAAGGGCTTTTATTCTGCTCTCAATTCAGATCACATTCCAGAATCAAGGATTATCTCACCCTAAAAAAGGGTAGATTTAGCTTTTTTGTTACTGTTGTTATTTTCAAAATCTTACTTTCTTACAGTTATGTACCAAGTGATGTAGAGCAATGTCTCAGAATAAAAACAGTAAGCTGGTTATGAAAAACAGTCTAAGTATACCTCTTGTAAGCAACCTGCAAACTAAAGAGAATGTATTAAGAAAAGTCATATTGGGTTAATAATACTATGGGCAATTGCCTTGAGGAGAAGATTGTTTAAGATGCATCCTCCTCTGGAGTCTGACAAAATATCTAGGAATAGGCAACTTCCTTCACAATGTCCAGGCTGCACACCTAGGCATGCTAATGTACCCCACTCAGGAGACCCTTGTGCTATATTGTATAAAAACCCAGAATATTAATGGATGCCATTTTTTTGATAAAATTTGTGAACTATGTTAAAATTCATATAATTACATTTCTTTTCACTAGAAAAAGTTTTTCTAAATTTTTTCTGATATATACCATTTGTTAGTTTCCTCTGTCTTCATATGCCTATGTCTCCACTCACTCATACAATTGCCACTAACACCAAAGAAATTTCTCCTGTGAATTTTAGGAGCTTTTAGCAAAGATTGTTATCAGTAGATATTTTGTCACAGTGGGTTAAAATCTGCTAAAGACAGACACATTTGGCTGCAAAAGAGTAATACGAGAGAAGGTTATGAATTTCACATCTTTAATCTCTTAGCTTCTTGGGTTTGAACAATTTAACAACTTCATTTTCACTGTAATGAAGAATGCTGTGTGTTCTTTGTCACAGTTCTGTGCCTTTTAAACAATAATTACTATTCCCGATCGTTATTTCAAACATATGCTCTGGGAGCCCAACTTATTGGCAAAACCTATATAAGTATGGTGGTCTCACCATCATTGTCACGTTGCAGTATCTGAGATAGCTTTCATAAAGAAATCTGGTCCTCTGCTTTATTTTGTTCTTTGCTTGTTTAGGTCATAATTACAGTTGTGGGGTATCAGGGCAATTACAATTCAATATTGATCCTATGTGTAACATCTGTTGAGAGTGCCTGATCTGAATTAGGTAGTTTGTTGTATTTCATTCTGAGTTAGAGCATGTTCTTGTGCAACAATTTCATGTTTCTCAGGTGGCTGGTGTTTAAGCTCTGAAAATGGCACTTTTTCTTGGAAGCAGTAGCTGAAATTATAGTATTACTTTTAGAGTTCTCAGATTTTTACTGGCTTTGTGGACTATTATGAAATTACAGTTGATTTCATCTTCTGTCTTTCCAGCCTGTTTTATATCCAGATGCAGAACAGTTTCATTATGTTTGTTTGAATGCTTTAGCTATGCCCTGCCCCCAAGGAGCTGGGGCAGTACTTTACCATCTGAAATGATACCAAATTCAGGCCCAGGAGGACTTAGGGGTAACACTGTGATCATCCAGTCCGATTTCTGCTTTGCAATCTGCCTTTACTTACTGCACTGATTACCTCAGTAAAGGGAATTCTGCTCTTCCACTTAAGTGGGTAATGCAGTAGTAACTGCTCTGTAGCACAACTGAGTTATCAGCAGAGGGAGAGATGAGGGTGAGGTTGTTTTACACAGTTAAATGTTGCTTCTCACAAAATGCTCATGTCACACAGCTGGTAGGGACTTAGAGAGCTTAAAACAGCATTTTAATGTCTGGAATCCACCAGCCGGAAAGAACCTTCATGGAAATCTTTTATTTTGAAACTTCATTCGTTGCAGCATTTTCTTCATTTTTCACAGCAAAATATATTATATTTGGGTATATCCACTTCTGCAGTGGACAGTGAGGAATTTAAGAAGAGTTACATATGATATTGATTTTCTGACCCAGGGTAGAAAAAGTATAAGAATATTTTTCAGGCCAATTTTTCTTCTGTTCATCCTTTACTAAGATCCCACACATTAATTTTTGTCCCTTTTTCTTCCTAAGAAAATTACCTCTGAAAAAATTTTAGTTCACTAACAGTATATACACGTCACACAGACCTTGCTTCTCTGGTATCAGCTCTAGAGATCAGACTAAAATATCTGAAGGTCACACAAAAAAATTTCAGCAACATATATGCACACGTCTGGTCAAGAATAAGCACATTTTATTACAGACTGTGGCTCTTTTCAAATAAGGTCTACTTTCATGATACCTATACTATCAGTCTAATGAAAAGCATTCAAACAGACAAACAAAGACAATGTTCCAAAATATCTTTCTGCTCATCTTTGAACTGGAGCTGTTGTGCTATTTCTTTCATGTCTAACCATAAATTCTCACTGTGGCTGCACCATTCCTATTAATAGAGAACTATGTGTGATTATAAAATGACTGCAGAGCTTACAGCCACAGCTTCTGAATAATCAAGTACTTTTTCATAGCCAAACTTTGCAGAAAAAGTTCCCTGATTTATTAGACATTTATACAACACATTTGGTATCTCACATGTTTATTCAGATTTTGCAAGACATTTACCTTGCAGCTGAGAAATGTAATTAGCACTCAGGAGAAGTAAATGCAGTTCCCAGCTTTCTTGCAGGGAAGGCATTCCTGTGGATGGCGGGAAGAGCTGAAGTGCCGCATCCATCTAGCTGTGGCTTAGCTCTTACTGTTGTTCTGTGTACAGATTAATGAGAAATCCAAGACACCTGCTCTCCAGGGTTCCCAGACATATTGTACCATCAAATTGAGGTAGTTATGATGCCTAGGTCAGCTGCTGGCTGACAATAGATTCTCTTTCTTAGGGGACTTTTTTCTCAGGGTGTGCTGTCTCCCCAGTCCTGAGCAAAGACATAATGTGCATATACATTGCACATGCATTTTAGGCCTCAGCTCTTGGTTGTTTTTGTGTAGTAATTGGTAGCAAGAGTTTCTACAGACAGCATTAATAAGCATTTATTACATAAATAAGGAATATGAGTTTAATTCATATGAAGAAATGGGGAAAACATTTTGGCAACACCCTTTTGATTGCTGTTTTTCTTGTTGTGAAAATGTGCCAGTGTTACTTTTGATGGATGTTGTGTTTTGCTGGAATGTGCCCTTTCTTCAAACAATTTTATATCTTTCTGTTCATGGGTCTTGTTTCTTTCTCTTTTGCTGTCTATTAGAGTAAATACATTCAATACAAGAAGATAAATTGAACACTGGGAAATGTTATAAGTTCTGGGCAATATTTGGCCATTTATCAGTGAGACAAGAGATTGTCTTTTTTAAAAGTATAAAGGAAAATGATTGATTTGAAAAATGAAGCTTAAGTTGTCCTTTACGGTTTGAGTTATGTAGTGATTGAAAGTCCTCTATTGGATTAAAAATGGCTAAAAGGTTTTTCCCTCTGTTTGTCAGATCTTTTGGTATTTGTTGCTTTTTAAAACATTTTTTAAGTGAAATTGAAGCCTGAGAATTGACTGTCCACATTGCTGCTAATATTAATGGATGCCATCAAAGGAGTAAATTGAAGGATCAGAGGATCAGAGTAATGCAGACTCAGAACAACAGAGAAACTAGAGAACCAGTCATGCACCTTTGTACCCTTTGCTTACCAATAACTTGTCTGTACTTCATCAGTGAGGGTAAAACCAATATATTTTAATGAAAAATTACTACAGGAGTAACCCAGTGTAGCTCTAATGAAATCAATTAAATAAAGTGGAATTTAGCCATAAAAAACATACATCAGACTTCAGTTGTCAATTCATATTACTATGTTTTAATAACTCTAATTTCTGAGGAAAGAGACGCACAGCACAGAGCCAGGTGCTTCTCTCTTCCTGATTTGTTGTCTTTATTGACTTCAGTGGAGTGGAGGTGGCATTCATGACTGCTGTGGATGGTTTGGACTGACTCACAAATCACATGCATCTTATGTTAGATTTTAAACAGATTCCGTTTGATCTATTTGGGGAAGGCATTTTGAAGGATGTTTCATGTAGTGAATGGTGCATATCTTCTTTTTTGATGTGTCTTATCCCATAGCTGGTAGCAGGTCAGTTCCCCAAATCATGGAAGTTCAGGAATTGTTCCTATGACATCTGTTGTCACTGAATACCAAAAACCAATTCCTCTGAAATTGGTGAGGGAAAAAAATTAAAAATCAGAAGGATCAGTAATTTAGTCCTGAAATTCTTCACCCAGATATCTGTAGAATATGTCAAGGTGACCTGCTTTTCAGCTACTCACCCGTACTGAGGGGACCAAGTATCTCATAATGGGAGATTAGACGGTGATGACTGGAACTGAATGAGTTGTGACAAAGGAACATGCATTTGAGAGGACAGCTACTAAGTATGCACCATTCAATATCTAATCTAAAACAGGGCTTTCCCATGAATTTGCCTGAATAGGAAATGGTGTGAAAATGTAAAAAGTTGTAAGGAAGGGCTATAAAAATGTTCTGACATAAGAGGTTTTCTATTTTCATGGAAGTAGGGATAAATTTCCCAGTGAATAAAATACAAGTAAAATATCACTCAGTTACTGAAACTGCACTAAAGTGTGTGTAGAAAAGAAAATTACATTTTTCCACTCTATCAAATTGTCTAATAATAATAGCAGCCATCTTTTAAATGCTACAAATCAAGCTGTCACTTCATATCATACAATTTGACTGCTACAATTCCATTTTCTTTAGAAGAGCCTCATGGGATTAGGGTGGAACAAGAACTGTCAAATTATGACAAGAAACATTTAATATTCAAAGTCGCAAAACTTGCTGGAGGTGGTGAGATCTGGAAGAAAGCCCTCCATAGTGTTCCCCATGAGATTAACAAACAGTGGAAATTGTTGATATCTCACATATTAAAATTTCTATGACAAGGACAGTCCACAGTATTAAAGCAAAACTAGAATCTTCCAATAGTTTTATTAAACTAAAACCAACTTCCCTTTCTTCAGTTATACAGGAGCTAGAGGGATTTGAGATTATATCTTATTTTATGTGCAGCTACTCTCTTTTAAAGAATATCTGGAGAAATGAGATTAACTTTTAAACACTCTACTCCTGATCTCTCTTTAATATGGCCTTTTCTGCAGAGTCTTCAAGACTGTCAGCTGAAGAGCAAAATTCAGAATTTTAAAATAATTTAGTCTGGATGGAAGCTTTGGAGATCATCTGGTCCGACATCTGACTTGAAGCAGAGCCAGCTTTGAAGTCATATCGATCTTGGGGAATCCCTAAGTATTTTCAACAGTATATTCAGAAGTTGCTCACCTTTCCCATTTAAACTGATCTCTATAAAAAGGCAGTTCTGTTTTGTAGCCTTGCAGTAAAGAATCAAAGTAGAAGCTAAAATACCCATATCATATCAAATTCCTTCAAGTATACAATAAAATTCTTATATCTATGTTCTATTTTCTTCACAAATCGTTTTGAAATTTACTCACTTGATTGACTATTGAATACCTTTTGTTGCTAGGGAAAAAAAATCATGTAGCTGGAGAAAACCAGGAAGGAAAGGATTAGAGTGCTTTCAAGCTATCACCATTAAGAGGCTTGGCCAGCATTCTTTGCTGCTCTTCACTGCTGATTACTACTTCTTCCATAAGAAATATGTATTAGTAATATAACAGCTCTGATTGTTAGGGAGATGAGGGAGGAATGTCTGTTTTCCTGCATGTTTTTTATTTCTGAACTAGTTACCTTTGTACCACAAGAACAATGAATTTGTAGCTGATTTAAATGTACTGTTTGCTGTTTTTCAAAAACATTATTGACTGAAAATGTCAATAACCATGAGTCCTGCTCTGTATGTATCAAATTTATTTTAGTTGTGCATTGCTTTGGAAATATTGATTGCATTCAAAATTAAACCCTACTGTTCTGTTCAAGCATTCAGTGAATCACCTGTAATAAATTTGATAGCAGAACTTGTTTAACTATAGTATCTGGAAAAAAAGAAATCAATGGCATGTGCCAGTTGACCTTTAAGTTAGCAAATGTAATAAGGAAATGTTTATTAAGTTCAGTCTTCATGCTGCAGCTATTCTTGAACACCAAAATGCCAAAAAAAAAAACAAAAAAAACCACCCTCACCCACATTTCAGCTACTGTAAAACAAGAAATTCCTATTCCATTCACTGACTCAGAGCCTGCAGAGACTGACTTTGTACTCAGACAAAGCATTTTTGATTTGTGTTTAAGTTTTCTGTATACTCTGTGTTCAAGGAATAACACCATTCGGTTATATGTTCATTGCATTGTTAAATGTTTGTTTAAAAAAGACTTTACAGATGTTTCAGCTAATAGAAATTTTGTGATTTTTGACTAGACTTCTGCATCTGGGTCTTTTCTCAGAGTTGAAGTACAACTTTTTCCTGTGAGTGAGACTGTGAGTCAGATTATACAGAATATTCACCAGAAAGTCAGTCTCAACATCAGGCTGTAGGTAACAAAGATGGGGCCCATGCATGGGGAGCACCTGTGAAAGAACATTTTGCCTTTTTCGCTGTATATAAGACAAAAAACCATGTGGCTTAATTAAGAGGAAAGAGTGATGCAGGGTGCTGTGGGGTGGCTGAAATCGCCACGTTAACCCAAAAGCATCCCCTGCAAGGGATGCCCTGGGGGTGCAGCTCGGCACCTCGCAGGCCGACTTCCAGCCCCCGTGCCGATGGATGGCACCGAGACACAGCCCCGCACCCAGGCCAGGATAGCTCAGGTGTTACCAGGAGCAAGGAGTTCGGAGGGCTCTGTGCATGGGTTCCGAAAGGTTTATTCCGAAGGGGTCAGAGGCGGAAGAGGGCGAGCAGGCCTCGTGTACCAGCTTATAACGGGTAACAGAAAGGGGGCTGGCAAAGCACCAGCAACCAATTACCTGGGGGCAGGGGGAAGGCAGAGGGATACAACAACCAAAGGGGAGAGGTAAGGGGCGGAGTGGGGGACCAGGTACCAGACAGGTACTGCCTGATGGGAGAAGAAGTCTTTCCCTGTAACCAGAGTCGGGGGAGCTATTTACATTTCCGAGTTTATCCAGCAGTGCAGGGTCTCTCCTGGACCAGGGGTTTTTGGCATCTCGGCTTCTACTGTTGCCAGCCCAACCGCCCCAACAAAAGAGGATTTAGGCTAAATATTAAGGAAAAAAGTTAGTTGGTAGGGTGGAAAAAACACCAGGACAAGATCAAGAAACCATTAGGCCAGGACAGCAGTTGCATAAGACAACATCTGCACTGCTATTAGTGTTCAAATTTTGTGCACTGAGAAATATCAAATCCATTCAGATGACCTTTCAACTTTACTTATTAAGTACTGTAATAGCAGTGGCTGTACAGTCACTTGTTTGAAATCAGTAGGCAAAGTAGGTGACATTATGGATTGCAATGTTGTCTTCTATAACAGCTTATTGGCAATTTAGGATCTGGACAGGGATGTGGTATTTATTTTATCAATTTGAGGGTTTCAGAAAGCATTCAGAGATATCCTGGTATATTTGTGAAAATATTATTTTGCTTTTTAAAAATGTTCGACCTTCACAAACATACTTAGAAACGGAGGGGGACAGGGATGAACATTGTCTGTGTTTATTTTCAAGTCCCCTTGAAGCTAATCTCAGAAATCCTTAGGCTCTCTCCAGTGCCACAAAACAGCTATAAACTAGCTTAACCAGTCTTTTGAGAATGTTCTTACACAAGGGAATTGTCAAATAGGCAGCAGAGAGCTGACACAGCAACTCTTACAAAAAATGCCTTCCTAAGCTTTCAATGCCTAAGATGCTCGCAGGTCATCTTCCCTGGGGCAGATTTTCAGCTTCTAGGTGTGCTGACATGTGAAATAAACTTAAGCAACATTTGATTTGCTCCAAATGACTGGGGATAAAAAAAAAATCCCTATAAGTAGTGAAGCAAAACTGACTTTGAGGCAATCCAAGTCCATACAGGAAAAAATTAAGAAATACAAGAAACAAAAAACCTTCAGTGTTATTTCTGAATTTATTTTCACATATGAAGAATCAAATAATAGATCATTGAGTGGTTTGAGTTGGAATGGGTATTAAAGGTCATCTAGTTACCACCCTCTTGCCATGGACAGAGACACCTTCTAGTAGACCAAACTTCTCAGATCACCTTCCACCCTGGCCTTGAATACTTCTAGGGATGGGGCACCATTGACTTCCCTGGGCAACCTGTTCCAGTGTATCACCACCCTCACAGTAAAGACTTTCTTCCCGATATCTAATCTAAATCTACTCTCTTTCATCCTAAGTCATTTCACCCTTGCAAAAAGTCCCTCTCCAGCCCCCTTTAGGTACTCAAAAGTTGTTCTAACATGTCCCCAGAGCCTTCTTTTCTCAAAGCTGAACAACCTCAACTGTTTAAGCCTGTCTTCATCAGAGAGGTGCTCCAGCCCTCTCATCATCTTTTTAGCCTTCTGTGGTCAATGTCTTTCCTGTGCTGGGGGCCCCAGAGCTGGATGCAGCAGCACTCCAGGTGGAGTCTTGTTAGGGCAGAGTAGAGGAGTAGAATGACCTTCCTCGCTCTGCTGGCCATGCTGCTTTGGATGCAGCTCTGGGCACAGTTGGCTTTCTGGGCTGCGAGCACACATTGCTGAGTCATATTGACCATTCTGTCCACAAACCTCCTCAAGTCTTTCTCCTCAATGCTGATCTAATCCATTCCTCACCCAGCCTGTATTTGTGCTTGGGATTGCCCTGATGCAGGTGCAGGACCTCACACTTGGCCTGAGGTTCACATGGGCCCAGCTTTCAAGACTGTCAAGACCCCTCTGGATGGCATCCCTTCAGTCCAGTGTGTCAATTCCACCACACACATTGGTGACATTGGCAGACCTGCTAAGGGTGCACTTGATCCCGCTGCCCACATTGCTAACAAAGATGCTAAAAAGCGCTGGTCCCAGTCCTGACCCCTGAGGAGCACCACTCACCACTGCTCTCCACTTGAACATTGAGCTATTGATCATAACTCTTTGATTGTATCCATTCAGCCAGTTCCTTATCCACCACGTGGTCCATCCATCAAACACACAACTCTCCAATTTAGAGGCAAGGATGTTGTGCGGGGCAGTGTCAAATGCTATTTACCAGTCCAGGTTGATGATACCCGTTGAGCTTCTCTGATCCACCATTGCTATTACTCCACAAGAGAAGGCCTCCAAATTTGTCAGGGACAATTTGCCTTTAGTGAAGCCATGTTGGTTGTGGCCAATCACCTCTTTATTTACCATGTGCTTTAGCATAGTTCCCAGGAGAATCTGTTCCATGATCTTGACAGACACTGAGGTGGCACTGACCTGCATGTAGTTTCCTGTGTCTTCCTTATCTCCCTTTTTAAAAATGGGGGTTATTTTTCCCCTTTTTCAGAACTTAACTGGAATGGAACTTAACTGGAATGTCAAATATGATGGATAGTGGCTTAGCCACTTCCATAGCCAGTTCCCTCAGGACCTGTGTCTTGCCTTGTATATGTGTCTTATCATCCCATGGACTTATGTACCTTCAGATTCTGAAATGATTTCAGACCTGGTTTTCTCGATAGTGAATGGACACTAACATATGACATTTGTGCAGAGTTGTAGGTAGCCAATGTGATTTTTGAATGTGTAGTGTCAGCTATGTGACCAAAATACCAGCTATTTGTGTCCACCTTAAAAACTTTTGCTGTTCTTGTCACTGCTACAAGAATGACTCTTAACATGGGGTCTAATTTGTGTCTAATTTGTCAGTGTAAAGTGGTTCTTTCCTTACATTGTTCTGAAAGAAAAGCTAATCAACTAACAGGAACATTAAAAAACATAAGAGCAAAATATAATTACATAACTTCTTCTCCTGTGGACAGTAGTAGAGGAAAAGAGAACAATCTGTCCCGGAGAGATCTTGTTGATAAATGGAACTACTTCCACTTAGTGATTCCTTTTTTAAGCAGATAATGATTTACTGTGTTTTATTTTAGGGAGCTGCAGTTTCTCGTAAATCTGTGAAAATCTGCCCAACATCTTGTTTTCTTCAGGCCACACAATATCAACCAATTTGGTACAAGAAAAAAACAAAATAAGAAACAGCATATGAGTGGTAGGAATTTAACAGTATGTTTGGGCAGGTAAAAGTGCAAATGTTCTGACAAAGCTCCAACTATCTCTGGAGAATACAGTGGAAGTAATTAATGAAAACAATCTCAGCCTGAAGAACAAGACTCGACCTCCTTCTTTAAAGCTTCTGAATAATTATTCGCTATTCCCCTTCCATTATTCTACTTCGATTTTCTAGGGCTTGAGTGGAAAATTCTTATGACTACTGATTGTTGAAACTATTATGATATGCTTACCTCAGGTACCAAAACATTTCGGTGATCTACAAGATTGCTTCTCCTTATAATGCTTAATTACAATATTTTGCTGGTTGTTCATGAAATCACTTAATTAAAAGACAGATTGAATCAATTTTTAGCACATATTACTGGTCAAGAAAGTATGTGACTCCGCCTTTCTAGCTGCTCTCCATCCTATTGCTGGAACTGCTGTTTAAGAAGAGACAGGGGAAGCAATGCCTAGAAAGTGATTTTTCACCTCAGTATAGAGGCTTTGAAATTAACCTTCAAAGTCTGTGCTTCCTCTATGAAGTAATAACAGCCTTCATTTTTTACAGTGTTGCTTACCAGCTGCTCTGAAGCATAGTATAACAGAAAACAAAATCATTAAATCCCAGCAGAAAGATAAAGCATTTGAAGCATCAAAAAAAATATTTTAAAAAATGAAATGACAGACCAAAGAGCACCTACTGAGCCACCCCAGAAACTTTTTTAGGTAGTGAGCCTTTGCTCCCCTGCTCAACCACACTAATTACTTTGTAAACTCACTGCTCATTGTTGGGATGCAATCCCCATTCTATTGAAAAATGTGAATGAGGACAAAGTATACAGGTATAAGAGGAGTCAACCTCTGGGTTTGGCTTTTTGCTGAAGAAATGATTGTGTACCAGGGTGGATAACTTGATGTAAAATACTAGTAGACACAACACAAAATTTGCATTTTAGTATTTTATTGTAGCGGTATACCTTTAAATCCAATTACTAAAGAACATCTTGAGTAGGTGCTGAATGGGTAGGCTACCCATTCACTGCCCATTAAGAGCTACCTATACACTGCCCATTGAGAGCTTTCTCCATTAAGAGTTTGTATTTATGGTAACTAGAACTGAGTTATTAATTGGTATATTAAATTTTTTGTTTGTTTTGCATCAAATCAAAACTCTAAATCTTAAAAAGAGTCTCAAATACGGACACTTGATGAAAACCTAAACCCACTTCTTGAACATTTCACAAATAGCTAACAGTTTCAGAAAGATAAAATTACTGTTTGCTTTGTTTGGAAGTAACTGTTGGCTCACATGGATTGTGGCCCAGCTTTCTAGAACCACTGAAAATGTATTTTAAAAGCAAGGATGCAGAGAAGTGATTTTCACCCAACACTTTGAACTTAAGCCCTGTGATGTGTTATCCCACTTCAAATGATAATTTTACGATCATTCACTTTTCAGACTCAGAAATCTGACTGCACGGGAACATGTGAAAACCTGAAAATAAAGAGACAAATCAATTTCAAATGGGAGTGCTAAAGAGTGCAATGTATTAGGGCACAGGACGTGACCTGCAAAAGACTGATGGATGAAGGAGTGCAAGCTCTGCAGTGATTTCTACAGTCAGTACAAAAAAGGGAGAAACTAAAAGACTCTTTTTTTTTTTTTTTGTATTTTTTTTCATTCAGTTTATTTACTGTTTTCCTGCAATATATTGTGAAAGCAACAAGACTGGAAAAATGTGTTTGCCACAGGTTATGTACCTTTCATTCCATGCTTCTTACAACTAATAACCATAGTGCTATACTTATGAAATGTGTACCTCCAGTCCTAATCAGATAGTTCTATTCTTAAATTAAATTAGTAATGGAAAACCACAAACTGATACACATGGGAATAAAAAAATGAAATATTCTTTCATCCTTGCTGAGCTGAAACCAAGCACACTAAACTTGGAAAAGACCTAAGGGTCATTGCAGACAGCAGAGCCTTAGTGGAGGACAAGGCACTGCAAAAAGGGCAGAACGCAGCACTGTGGATTTCTCTGTTTATTAGTGCCACAATACCATGTACTCTCTAAAGCATTAAATCACTAATTTTTCTAGTACTTGTATCTGTAATCATTCTTTGACAAAAGTGGAAGCTAAAAGTTGATATCCAGTGCACTTGTGGAAAAAAGAGAATTTACAGTCAATATATATTTCTGTATTTGAAAGATAATTTAATACAACACCCTGATTTAATCTGAATAATGAGAGCTGAACAACTTTTTTGTTCATGATCATATTTTAGACTGGGTCAAATGAATTTCCAAAACAGTTTAAACTAAACAGGAACAAATCACTTTTCTTCCTGCGTAGGACCGGTCACACAATGAATAGCTTATTCAGTAATAACTAATCCAAGAAAAATTTGATATACATATATGGAATAAACCTTGATCTGGTAGCTTTTTTTCCTACAATCTGTTCCTGCAAGAGACATTAATCTTGGCAACTTTCAATCTCTGAGGAGAACTATTGTCATTCCCGTAAGCACTTTTAAATTATTCTCGGTTAACATAAACTAAGCTATAAATACACAATTAAGGATTAACAACACCATTTATCAGACATGACATACAAGCCTTCCACGCTGTTGTGAGAAGTACTCAACATTAATGTCTATTTGGAACAAAAAACTTCTACATATTTTAAGCAGAAATATTTGTGACACGAAAGCTAATGATTCTTATTAAAACTATAGGTGACACCAGTGCTAGAACTGAGAAGGCTTTGAATGATTTTAGATAAAATAAGATTAAAAGGGTTAGTATATTTTCTTGGGGCAAAAAAAGAACACTTTCTCTGAAACACAGCCAATATCCAAGTGAGCAGTGTTGTCATCTGAAGATAACTGCTGTCAGAGTTTCACTGTTTTGTTACTTGATCCAATTAAAAGGAAAAAAAAAAAAGAAAAATTTAAATATGTGAAATTCTGCTGCCACTGTTTTTGCAATGTTAAAAAATAAGAATTAACAGTTTTAATTAGGTTCAACTGCTTTGGGAAATTACTAGATAAGCAACCAGATTAGGTTAGAGAAAACTTGCTTGGGGGTTAAATTAGGTACTAAATGTATAGCTGTTACATTCTATCTCTAGTAGATTGGTGTGACATTCTGCATAATCTCTCTGGCTGCAATGCACACCAACTTCAGGGAACAGGATGAAGCTTTAAAAATGAGATATCCACATCTAACCACTTAGAAAACATGTGTTAGTGACTGCTGATGAACATAAAATTAGGCTCCCTTTTTAAAACATTCATAATCCATGCAGAATTCTTAGGAGGCTGAAACAACATCTATAGATAGATGCTGTTCATGGCCAGTTTTCTTCCTTTCCTAATATGCTGCTGGAGTGCCACACCAGTAGAGCCCTGACTGCAGAAACCATTGTGTTGGAAAAGAAAATTTCAGGATGCTGGTCTTGCAAGGACTCTGGATGATAAAAACACTGCTGCTATTTCTTGAATGAATCCCTTGGTAACAAACAGCTCTGCCGACAGAATAAGGATCTGCAGTTTTCCCTCTGTCTACCTTGTTGTTAACTTGATCAGATACAAGCATGAATTTTCATATTGCTGCAGTCATGAAGGAAGGGCTTGTTCAGAGGTCATTCTGTGAGATGAATTCGCACAGTGCGTTTCCTCAAGGAGAAAATTAAAAGCGCTCTTAGCACATTGTCAGGATTGCTTGCAAAACACTGAATGGATGTTAAATAGTAATTACCACTGAGCCAGGGCTTATGTTTGGCTGAGAAAGCTGTTAGGAATGACTGGTGTCTGAAACCTAATTTTTGAAGAAGTTTGTAAGATTATTTATAGCAATAATGACCATAAATTGAGAAGGAATGGAGGAGATTATACTTCACGCTAGTTCCAGTCTTTCCCAGATAACATGATCTGTAGGAAGTAGACATTGGAGGTCCTGTAAAATATGTAATGTAGTCACACACTGGTCTGCTCAGTGTACCTAGTCAAGGATGCTATTATGCCCAAAGAATGTGAAGCAACTATCCATGAATGCCTCCAAATGCAGGAGGTGCAATGCTGGCCGCATTAAAGGTAATGGAGTTTTTGTCTCTGCCTTTAGCAGGGTACAGATTTTACTCCAAGAATAATTCTCTCTTTAGTTTTTAATGAGGACTGCAGCACCTGTATCTGAATACTTTTTCTCTCTTCTCATTGTTTCCTATATGGACCTGCTACAATTCAACCTTTCTGTTGGGCACATACTCAACGAACCACAGGAATTTATTAAAAAATCCAATTCGTCATTTAAAAAATAAAGAAGCAGTCTTTTTTTTTTTTTAGTGATTTTTGAATCACTGAGTTTTCTGGGTTTCTACTATTAATCTACTGGATTTCCAGGTAGCATTGTTTCCTCTTAATATTTATGACCAAAGTACATGTATCAGGTTAAACCTGTAATAGGAAATCCTATGAAGTAAAAATATGTATGACATATCCTAAACATGATGGCTACCTGTCATTATATTACCCACACCATTCTGCTATGGGCTTGTTGTTTTAATCTCTCATAAATCACATTTATTTTCTACTGCTTATTAATAAGGCAGAAAACTAAAGTGAAGAACCAGTGCAAGTAAATTGTTTACCAGTAATGGATTTTTATCCTAAAGAGAATCCTGTTTTGCTATAAGCAAAATTAAACAATGGCCTGTGGAAGGATTCCCTTCCCATTCAACATGTGGTACCATACTAAAGTTCTTCATGCAGGACTGCAGTTTCACTGATACAGTCCTAAGAGCTCTTTAAAACTTGGCCTTTATATCATGTTTAGCTTGTTCCAAAATTTTGTTTAAAATACCAATCAGAAATATTTTGCCTTAGAATTTCCACATTTCCTTTTGCAGTGTAAGAGGTTTGCTCAAATATTATGTAATAATGTCACACTGGCATCATTTTTACATGAATAATTTTTAAACAGTGAGTAAGCGTTGATCTATCCATTTTCTACTTATGCAAAACAGATACTGGGATGTTTCTGATCCTGAGTTGCATGAATATGCCTCAATACCAGTAAAATTCCAGCATGGCTTATATCAATATCTGTTTTATTGACACAGGTAATATAGTTTTTTTTGGAAATGATTATAAAAACAGCATTCTTTATTAGCTTTTCTTAGTTATTTGAACAGTAAAATATTTTCCTGTGTATACTACAGTTCAAAGAGTGTGTTGTTACAGTGTATATACCATGAATTTCAGAAGGGAAAAGACTATATGAATGGCAAAAAAAAAACCTTCCCTAGGACTTCTTTTAAAAACTACATCCATTCCTAATTTGGATTTCATAAAGTGATCACTCTCCATCTTCTGTTTATACAACTAGAATACCTATAGGTAAAACAAGACGTTGGACTGTTTTATGCAAGGTATTTTTTAGAAAATGAAACAATGACAGCACTATCTCAAGAACGTGACAATCTTAAACCTTGACAGGAGACAATACAATGTTGGTTTTAGTCGTCAGAAAACCGTACATAACCAGCAGCCCACCACATTGTCTGAAAGCTATCTCAATAACAACTGCAAAAAATGCCAATGCCTCGAGTTTTAGACTTCCCCAAGTGCATCTCACATTTGTAAGAGCTAGAAATCAATTAGAAGAAATTAAAATTTTGAAAGAGGAAACTTAATAAAACTAATCAAAGTTATGTTTTCAGACATCGAGACTTCTAGAAGACTGTCATTAGCACCACAACATGCATATATGTGCCTAATTCAACACCAAGGAAGAACGAGTCAAAAGGAAAATACCATAAGAAACCAATGTATCCAGAAAGTATACAACCATCAAACAGTTTGGACTCTCGGTTTTGATCTAGAAGGCTTTCAAATTTTGGCATTTTTGATCTATTTTTCTGTGATCATGTACAGTTCTCAGACATGAATAGACACAGATGCCAGCTTGAAGTCAACCTGTCACCACAGCAGAACCCAACGTAAGATTCCCGTGAACCAAATCCAACAAATGTTTTATGGTAAAATTGCAAGCAATTTAAAACTCCTTTCTACACGAGGATGGCAAATTATAGGGATATTTATTTATAAATATTTCACTTATTTCTGTTTTGGACAGCTTAGAATAACCATTGAAGTATCAAAGACAGAAGAGAAAATTAAAATTCTGTCTCTGCTTTCCAGTCTTCAGATATTGAATATTTTAGGAATACCCCAATATTTTAAGTTGTCAGCAAACTCCCTTTAGGTGCATATGAATCTTCATTTCTAAGCTAAAGAAAGGAAGCAGCAGGAATTGCTGGCAAATTATCTGAATAAAGTTTTTGTACTCTAAACAGATGAAGATGATATACTATGAATCAAGGAGTCTTTGTGTCCCACAACACACTACACTTTGAGAAAGTAATACAGTGAAAGATTCCTAGGGCTAAAACTGTTCTTTGGAAAAACAAGAAGAATACCACTTGTCCTTCCAGGATATAACTAATAAGGACAAAGAACAAAAAACACCCTTAGTCACACCTACCATATCAAAATGCTTTTGGGGAGCTGCTTTGACTTCACACAATGCCAAAAAGTATAATCAATCAGTAATTTTTTAGTGTAAGCATTTAAAGGACCACGTAACTCATGGCACACCATATTTGAGGTTTTCTTACGATTGTCCTCTCACAGGGAGTGTTAGCTGAAAGACTCACAACAATATATCGTAATCGTACTATTACAAATTGCCATATCTTCAACTCTGACACTCTATCAGTTCCCTGCAACGTGTAAAAGTGAAACTTAGTATCCCAGTACTTAAACTAAGAATCCCCAGCCTTGTCATTACTGTGGGCACAATAGAAAGCCTTCTTGGAATTGGCCATCCAAGCCATGGGGAGGCTTGGAGTTAATTACATCACCATAGACAATAATTTGCTCCTTGTGGTGGTAGTTATCTCTTTCCACAGTTGGTTCTCTTTTTTGTTGCTTTGTGATGTTCCATTAATCACAGCTACATTTAATCTGTGTCATGTGATCCATCATCCTTTATCCGCGCAGCTGTTTCCATCCTAGGCTCTGATAAACTGCTAATTTAAGTGGGTGATGTCCAACCTTGAATATCACAATGGCTTGTAGCACACCACTGAGAATCAGCTACTACATTCACACAGCCCAACATTTTTAGTAGGGCTAATTATTCTACAGCCCTTGCTCATTTGTTGGGGTGGAGATCATCTGAAATGAGCGGATAGCATTTTTAATGTGGGCTTGACATGACAGGGCATAAAAATATGTGGAGTTTTTCTAATGTGAGAGTATGCTGCTTCTTTTCTTCTCTCTTTTTCTTTCCTGTCTTCAAGTCTTTCAAGATTTTTCATAGCATGACATGAAGCTGACTATATTTAGTGGACTGTGGAGAGGTGAGAGGAAGGGAGAAAGGTTTTGCTATTTCGAAACAGTTTCCCACTGTCTTCAGTCACCTTCTTCTGTGATAAGTGTAATACAGCTGAAGAGGGAGAGAAACATTTGCATAAAAATAAAATTAGACCTAAAGCAGATATAGTATCTAACACCATAATTTGGAGAATAAAGGTATTTCAAATAATAATATCCCTTGATTTCTGTTTTATATTGAAGGATTTTTCTATGATTTTTCAATTTATACTTGTCTTCAAAGACAAGTAACAATAGAGTGTTCATTCAGTGGGAACTGATAACTCATTAGTGTGGTGTGTATGAGCGGAGTGTATCAAAATGCCAGAAAAAAAGTACTGTTAGATTTTTTTTTACCTCGAGAAAGAGCCTGAGGGCAGGTGTAAGACACTGACTCACCCTTACCACATGAAAATTGTAGCTCATAATGGTTTTGCAATACGACTGGCTGCACCAGCCTGAACAATGCAGTAGATTTCTATGCAAGAAGAAAAAGCTTTTCTTCACAATTACTTCGGTCTGCTGTCTGAAGGAGCCAGGGGAGCAGGTGAGAGACAGCAGCACAAAGTGTGATGCAATTGCTCTGTTGACGTTATGGCATTCCTGGTAAGGTGTGATTGCCAAGCTTTCTGTCAATGCAGTGTTACAAATGGCTCCTAGGTAAATCCTCCTCTAAGTTATGAAAAAGTGCATGGCAGAGGGGCAAAAAGAGATACCTGTTCATTACCAGAGCTTGGTGGAGCACATGGCACCTCTCATGGTGGCAACCCTGTCTGGTTAAACCCAATTTCAGACTGGAAGAGATTCAGCTAGGAGTAAGCTGACTGTCTGGTAGCCTCATAGTCTGTGAAGCTTAAATAAATGACACTGCAGAACACAGTTGCACTCTCCAAGCCTAGAACAGTTCATGCCACTGCCAGCCCCATTTGCTCCATTTTTTTGCTTGTGCTAGAGAAAGATCTCAGTTTTCACGAAGGATGGGAATTAAAGAATTGAAAACTTATTATATTGTTTGCTGGTAGAAACACTAATAACTTTTGAAGAACAAACAAATGAAAGATACATATTCTATACAGAAATTTTATGAATGCTTTGTTCTTGTCTAAATTAAGTTTAAAGTATGAAGACAGTATGTGTTAATTAGGTTTTGATGAGTCTCCTTGATGAGAGATTTCTGGTCCAACTTGGACATCTTAACAGGTGCATCAGGCAGAATACCTCTTCTTCAGATTCCTAAAGAATGTAAGTCAGCATGACAGCTGATAGAAGTTAACTCCAGCTATTTAAAGTTCAGTCAAGGTAAGACTTAGAACCAGATCTTAATCCTGCTTAATCATGAAAATGTTTGTTTTGGTTTATTTTTACTATCCTCAGATGACACCTTGAATATCAGCTAAACCAGCATATTTCTAATGATCTTCCAAAGGTGCACGCTTCTGCAGAGGCCAAAATTTTCACCATTTGATGATATACCTAGAGAACTCAGGGAACAAGTTAGCCTTGAGAACTTGCTTGAGCCTGTTTGAGAACTTTCTTTTCCGTGTTTGGTGACTTCACCACTCATAAAAGTTTCATGTTGAAACAGACATGCTTTGCGATGAAGGTTCTTGTTAGGGGCTTTATTACTCATGCTTCAAGAAGGGGCTTTCACAGGATTAGCCAGCTATAACTTTAGGAGGAAAAATTAAATTAAAAAATGAGATCACTTAAAAAGAAAACCAGTTCCTTGCCATTGTATTGCCTGTATTGAAAAATACTGATTCAAAAATATACTCTTTGTACAGAACCCGCACTCTCTGCACATAATCTGCTACGGTTTTGCCATAAGCGGTGTCATAACTTCATAAAAGGGGATTTTTTAGCTTAGTTCTCTGTGAAGAAGGCGTGTTGTTCCACCTACTCGATCAAACCCCGAGGGCAGAGGAACAACACACATTTTTAGGCATGAAATTTCCCCTTTCAGTTCTCTGAACCAACCTCAGACTGACAGATCCACAAGAGCTAGTGAGACAGCTTCTGTTCCCTGCTAACCTCTTGGCTGAATCACTTCTCCTCATAAGATGTCTTCTTAGGGCAAGGACATTTTCTCTACTATCTCACCATATGAGAAAGACATGCATATTTTATATGCAAGGTTTTGCAGAACTGATCTCATGCAATGGCAGTTCAGAGCACCTTCATCCATATCAACATTTTCCTCTGAGACTTGAGAGCTTCTCTAGAGACACCTGGGAGATGCAGGGAAGACTGTGTAAAGGCACTTCAGCCTTCAGCAAAATCTCTTCCAGATGGAGCAACCAGACTACCACTCCATTTACTTTCAGAGGCTGTAGTCCTTTATTTTTTGAACGTCCTGTAGCTTCCTGCTTTTGCTGGAAATGCTTGCTGAAATTAAAAAAAAAATCAAGTTCCCTGTCATTTGCCTGAGCACTTTGACACTGTATGCCAGTGCATCCTGTGCCTAAGATGCCCATCCTGGGACGGCCTCAAATCCTGCTTGAACTCCTATGGGAACAGTTTGGAAAGGCTCCTCCATTTTATGACAATGTGCCAGAGTTGACAGGAGCACTGAACAGATCTCTGAGACTGGTACTATCAAAGCTTGCTCCTGTAATCAAGTCACTCATATATACTCACTTTTAAAAGGCTTGTGCTGACTCAGAAATTTTTGTTCTAATTTCTCTGCATCTCAGCCTCCCTATATTTAAAGAGGATATATTCAGGAGCAAAACATTAAGGAGTAGTTCTTAATTTTCTTTTTACTGGACCTAATATTATTACCACCATTATATGACAACTTTTTCAGTTTACTATTTGTTTGCATAAAAGGCCAAGACTGTATATAGGATACAAACATTACATGAATTATTTGTCTGAAAATTTCATTACACTATTTTCTTATTCTGGTTGCAATTATGAAGCAAGGAATCAAAACATGTAAAAGGAAGAATTTTGGTTGATATGATAGAGGAGATAAGGTCTTATTTGATATCACATCTTCCACTAGCTAAATAAGATGGCTGACCCTAATTACAAGTGTAGGGGATTAACCACAGATGCTGAGCATTCTGCTAGAACATACACACCCCTGTGCACCTGCAAGTCATTGTACAATTGATCAAAAGAAACAGGTGCATTTCAAGACATCCTCCTGCACTGTGGAAACCTGGCAATGCTCCACAATTAACACGAAATTTCTAAATGACTTCCCACTTTTAAAAGCTGTATCATTGGCACATTATAAATGCATGTTGAAAGTCAAGGACAAATGTAACATAAATTGACAACATTCTTCACTGTGATTGATGCTTGTTATTTTGCATAATTTGTTTATTGTTTGGTGTGTGTTTGTTTCTTAGAATGTCTATTTAAGCCAAACCCTTGAGGCATCAACAGTAGCAGTCTAATCCCTCTGAGGACATATTTTATGCTATTAAAATCTCACAGAGAATAGCACTGTGAAACCAACTAAATTAGATGAGCACTGGAGTTCCCAGGAGTGATGTAGGCTATACATAAAGCTAGGTAACCAGTAATTGCCCAAATAACATGTATTTCCTTTATTAATAGTATGTATATTTAAAAAAAAAATCTACTGTCAAAAAAAGAACACTGAAATTTAAATTAATATATTAATATTTCTGAAAACAGGTCAAAGGAAAATGCAGGCTTGTAAAACCAATCAATTTATGCATTTAGGTTTTGATTCCTAGAACTGTTATCTATAATCCAGACTAACAGGAGAGCACATGTTTAATTGAAATGTATGTCATAGTCCTGCTCTGTTACCACTAAAGTGAGAGGGACAACTCCTGGTGTTCAATCACAAGCCTTCAGTGTTCTGCACAGTCAGAGCCAGAATGCTCAGTACTCTGCAGGAGTGAGCTGTTCATTACTGTTTGTCTTTCCTCTTCAAATACTGACACAAGGGAAAGTCAATACATGATTATAAGGTCAATGTACATTAAAAAAAAAAAAAAAGCCCACAGTTTAGATTACTACACATAGAAGCCATACTATTTTGAAGTAGCAACAATTTGGTTACATGAGACCTATTTTCAGTATTGGGCTCTTTGTTTTGCTATAGGCTAAGATATTTTCTGCTTCACAGCTGTCTCTCAATCAATCAGAAAGTAGTTTGTATTTCCATACTCTGAGAATCTTAATTTTTTATATTAACAGACACATCAATATACACTTTACAATTTTCATATGTTATTCATTTGTTAATCCCAAGATGCAGGCACGTGGAGGTAGTTGGATACTGACTTTAAAATAAAATTATTTAAAATTTTGTTTCATTTTCCACTCACAGCAGAGAAAATATATTCTGCCAAGTTAGCTGAAAGTTGGTTGTATCATAAGAACTCACTATGTGCAGCTACTGTAAATGTGGAATATATGAATTTAGATGCAGATGACATTATACTGTGGTTCCTTTCAGACTTGAGATAATCTTATACACAACCCAGCTTGTTACTTATTTTTCTTTACATTCACTGATAATAGATGTGGCTGAATTATGCATTTTTTACATGCCGCCTGCATTATTGCTTACAATACAAAAACTGAAGAATTTACTTAATGTTCCAGGTAATGTCTAATTGCTATTATTTCATAAATTCCATCAATCAAAAAAGAGCCTTATGATGTTAGCAGATAATTTTTGTAAGGAATGATAGGGAGCGATGAAAAAGAAATTGACAAATTAAGCAGCTTCTGTGGTTCTTGTTCTTTCGGTCCTAAATATTTATTAGCTGGCTCCTCAATGGATCTGTGTATTGTTATGTGAATATAGAAACTGATCCTCAAAGGTGGTGAATGGTTTAAGAGTTAGAACATGTGAAATTAATTATTCTCATCTGGAAAGGAGCAAAAGATGTTTTGTCAGCTACAGTAATAAGAGTGTTAAACAATGAAGATGTCTGCAGGATTCTAAACCGAGGCAGAGCTAATGATCAGTACTGTAAGCCTCAGGTTCTGCCCAAAATGCTTGCAGGACTGAGTTCAATCCAAGTGCCTTGCACTTTACACCAATGCTGCTTGATCTTTGTCACTAATTAGTGCGAAATGTGAGATGGACCTTGTAATTATGGATGGAACACTTAGAGAAAACAATGCTATGGATATTTGTTACTGCAGAATGAGGACAAATTTAGCACAATTGTATTTAAACTAAAGGGCAGCTGAGGTCCATGAAGTCTCCTAGTGGTCCTGATCCTGTAAGAGTCCAGATGAGAAACACAGATGGAATAGGCCCCATACCATTTCTGGCCTGCATAAATTTCGTTTCTTCTCAGGCAGCTAAGACGAATATTCATACGTATCCAGGTTTATCATGAGGGTAGGCTGGGGCTCCTCTACAAGGGGCTAGTGACACAAAGCTATTAATAATGTTGCAGGTGCTGAGCTAATTTTAAACATGCTTCAGAAATGTCAGCATTAAGAGGAAAAACATAGTTCAGGTTGCTCTTTTTGCCCTATGTGGGGCAGAGAAGGGGAAAAAAAAAGAGAGCAAAAAAAATTTGTCTGGTAGCTCTCCTGGAACTAACAGAATGAAAGTATTGATCAAAGACTTAGTTCTGTCCTGACAACAGTTGAAACACCATTGTTCTATAAAACGTGCCTGTGCAGGTGCTGTTTCCCCTTGCAGCAGATTCCCTCTAGATGTGCATCCCAGTCTGCCAGGCTCTGAGAGAGCTATTTTTGGATCCATATTTCAAATTTCTCCTCTAAAAGCTGAACTCATACCTGGTCGCTCTGCCTTGAGAGAACACCTATTTTTCACTGCCATTTTCTTATGCTGGCATGGTTGGACTTTTGTGAAAAGAAACAGATTCAGTTGGCAAGGCTATATTAGAAAGATGAAAAAAGCCCTCTCTATTGCCCTGGCAACTGTCATCTACATTGCAAGGGTTTTTAATTTCATGCTTTTACACTCACACTTACAGTATGATCTTCAAAGGTGTTTCGTAACAATTATTTTCAGCTATTATATCTAGTGAAAGTTGCAAATGGCATAATTACTCATAAGTTTGTCCTTTTGTTTTCAGAGGTGCCTTACACACTTCAGTGCTCAAGAAATAATAATATTGGAGTAATACATTATGAAAGTCAAACCTTACACTTGGTCATCCGTTACTGATTTTTATACACTTATGCTCAAAACAGTGTCTGATTTAAGACATTGTTTAGCACTGAAATATTTTCATCTCTTTTATTCAATTTGAGAAGAAAAAACCCACCCCCAAAAAATTTCTTCTAGCAGTAGTTTGCTTATCTTCTCCTGCACATTCACAGAATGACATGGTGATGTTAAAATAGAGACCCACATATTACAATATTATTACTACAGCTATATTGTAAAATAATAATAATATTCACATAAAAATCCACAATATTAGCAGTTGAAGCAAGATATTGAAGGGTGATTCAGGACTGCATGAAGCAGCCCATAGTCTCAGCCTAAGCATTTTGGTGCTCAGTAGGACCTCTCACTAAAGACTAGAAAGCACCTGTGAGGACTATCCTGGAACTACCCCCTCAGCAGGCATTGCCTTGGCTTCAGGTGTGATTTACACAGTTTAAGACAGGCAGGCTGTGCCAACTGCAATAGCCTTTCTCAAATGTTTAATTTCTATCTGGCCAAATTATACTGTTACCCTTTAAGTCCCTGTACTCATCTTAGCTGTTCCATAGGGAGGAATTGTGACACCAGAAACACCCGAAACATCCAAAACGTCTTTCTGAGGCAGGCTGTGTGGAAATATATGTTCTGAAAAGTCTTAATAATATCTTGGAAACAGCATTACAATACAGCCTGTTGTGTTGATAGTCCATGTACTAACCAGTCCTTAGGTAATTGTTGACACCATGGAGTTCCAGAAGCTCTGAAGGGAAATTACCAGAACATTGCTTCTGCTGGAACCAGACTTAGCATTTAGAATATTTTCATTGTCATTTTCCAGCTCATTAGCCTTTCTGCATCAGAAAAAAATACTGATTTCCAGCCAGGATGAAATCATGAATCATTTAATTTGTTTCAAGTCTGTTCGAATAAAATCAGGAGAAAAACTGGATGGAGAGTCTCAAATATTTATTTTTAACTGACTATCTTTGGCATAAATATAATGATGATTTTTCTTTAATTTAGCAGTAATTATGGTTTACATTAATAAAATGGCCTTACAAATTGAGGTAGAAACTGAGAAACAACACTTCCAGTCTGTTGATCAAAGTTGATTTCTCCAGAAACGTAGCAAAGGGGAAAAAGTGGCAAACGTCATACCTGAATGAAAGCAAAGGCATTTTACATTAGGGGAAAGCAATTACTCACACTGGAATTTGGGAATAACACCTTCTACTATGGGTGAAGCATATTCCTTCAGACACTTGGGCTCCCATGCAGGAGTCGGATGCGGGTGTCTGTTTAACAAAACAGAAACCTCCAGTAGTAGAGTGCTCCCAGTGTCGTGTTAGGCTTGTGACAGAGGAAGCAGTGATGCCAATTGAATTGTTGGTACTACTTTTTGTACTCTAAATCTGTCGCTCTGAAACATCATCAGCTAATTTTACACAGCCCCTGTGTAATTTGTCTCACTGTAATGCTCCAAGGATTTGTCCTGGGCAGTAGGGAGAAAACTCAACTGAACAATACTCTCCGTTCAGGTGATTGCAGCCAGGAGCAGGTGTGTAATCTTCAAAGATATGCTCCTGGCTATGATAAAGATTATTCACTCTGACTTGTGGCTGAAAAACTCTCAATAAAGAACCAAACTGGCAAGTAAAGATGAGGTGAAAGTCAGAGGGCTGAAAAACCTGTTCAGTCTTTAACTGTTAAAATCTGGAGTGAAGTGGCATGGAGACTTCATTTTACAGGTGACGAGATACTCTTCAAGAAACTTTAGGAATTGAGGTATCTAAATCTTTTCACTTCTACTAAATACAGGGGTAAAATAGCTGTGGAAATGGAAGGGTTTCCTCCTGGGCAGTAGATGCATGTTCAGCAGCTGAGGTTTTAAGGAAAAAAGTATTTTCCAAAACTTGTGGTGATAAGTGGTTAAACCCTTGTGGTGGGTCCCTAAGCTGTGTTGCTTGTAACAGATGATGTCTGTTCAGTCAATTAAAGCTCAGCAGTAGCGTCCTGCCTCAACTCTCCTGACCAGGCTTTACAGCAAAGCATTTCTAACTGATGTCTTTTTAAAAGGTAGTAAGTTCCTCTGCTGTCTTTTGGTTGGTTTTGTTTTTTGGAGTAGGTATTAATATGAAAGAGAGTTTCAGAACTGTAGCTTTTGGTCAAAAGCCTAGCATATAACGTTTATGGATCAGAGCATTTAAACTATTTTCCAGAGAATCTCTGGTGACTCTAACCTCACACTTGTTTCCTTTAAATGATACACAGTGGTATCTGGAATGGACAAAGGGTGACATCCAGGTGACACCAGTCATGTCAGGTGAGTGACATGGGAAAGTCTCTCCCTCACTTCGCATACATTAATGCAGAAATACTATCTATCTGCAGAGAAGAACCATCTGAAATCCAACAAAGGCAAACACAGGGTCCTGCACATGGGGAAGAGTAACCCTGGGTACCAGCACAGGCTGGGGACTGACCGGCTGGGGACCAGCTCTGCCAAGAAGGGCCTAGGGATCCTGGGGGACAGCGAGCTGCCCATGAGCCAGCAGTGCCCTTGTGGCCAAGAGGGCCAATGGTATCCTAAGATGCTTTAGGAAGAACATTGCCAGCAGGTCGAGGGAGGGGATCCTGCCCCTCTGCTCAGCCCTATTGAGGTCACATCTGGAGTGCTGTGTCCAGTTCTGGGCTCCTCAGGACAAGAGAGACTTGGAGCTCCTGGAGCAGGTCCGGGGGAGGGCTACAAAGGTTATGAAGGGACTGGAGCATCTCTCTTACGAGGAAAGGCTGAGGGAGCTGGGCCTTGGCAGCCTTGAGAAGCAAAAACTGAGAGGGGACCTCATCAATGTCTGTCAGTATCTGAAGGGAGGGTGCCAGGAGGATGGAGCCAGGCTCTGCTCAGTGCTGCCAAGCACTGGGATAGGAGTTTATGGGTAGAAACTGATGCCCAAGTAGTTACAGCTGAACATGAGTAAGAACTTCTTTACTGTGCAGGTGACCAAATGCTGGAACAGATTTCCCAGAGAGGTTGTGGAGTCTCCCTCCCTGGAGTTGCTCAAGTACTGTCTGGATGCAATCCTGTGCCATGTGCTCTGGGATGGCCCTGCTTGAGCAGGGAGGTTGGATCAGGTGATCCAGTGTGGGCACTTCCAACCAACCCATTCTGTGATTCCTTGATTCTGTGACAGTGTGGGCTATTTGCAGGTTTTGATTTCACAGCATTACCACCAATCTGTCAAGCCTCAAGGAAAGAAAAAAAGGAAAAGAAAAAAGGGAATCAGTAATTCCCTTTTCTGTAAATAGTGCCAGTATTAGATTAGTTTTAAAGCTGAAGAAAACACTCCAATATTTACAAACCCAATATGTTTACATTGCGTGTTAGGAAACATGACCAGATTTCACTTTGCTGGTCCTGTTTTAAAAAAGATTTTGTTTTCAGTCCATAAAGAAATTCACTGAGTTTCAGAAAGTGTAAAATACTCAGAAGGTTATTCTGTTTTTTCTCAGGAGACTTTTATTCCACTCTTATAGCAAGAAAAGGCAGAGAAGTTGGACAGAAGTGACTGGAAAATGCACTGAATGAGACTGAATTTTATGGGAATTTAGGTGTCTAATTCCCATAGGTTTCTTTGAAAACTACCTATTTAATAAATAGATAATAAATAGTGTTCAGTAAGTTAAGACCTCTGCATTGATATATTTTCAGGCTATGGATCATTAAACCATCTAGTCTGCCTACTTGTATTTTACCAGCTATAAAACTTCATCTAGTAACTCCCCCAGTAAGCCAAATAATTTGTACTTTGTGAATAAATCTTCGGGGGGGG
>VZRR01014210.1:266631-349000 GCA_013398015.1 Oreocharis arfaki | reverse complement strand
GGGGGGGGAGGGGAGAGGGGGTTGAGGAGAGGAAGAAGGAAATCCTTCCCGGAGGTGAAGACATCCACTGACAGAAGACCTAAAACTTTGTTTGATAGGTATTTCTGCTTATTATTCATTCCCCTGGCTAAATTATATCCTTGATTTCTCAACTGAATTTGTGTATCATCTCTTTTTAGGCCTTTTATTACAACTTTTTAAACATCTTTGGAAATATTATGTGCTACCTATTTTTAAATTACCTGTTGTTGGGTGATTTCTTGAATGAAACTGTTGATATGCTAAAAAAAAAAAAATTATTCAAGGAAATGCCAACCTACAGTTTTTTCACAGTATTCAGAAAATCTAGTACTCCTTCTTTACATATTTTGCATAGACGTGCTTATCCTCTCTGAATAAGCAACTTCTGGACATGCAAGATGCAGTGAAGATGCCTGTGCAAAAATTCCTGGAATGGCTCTGGCTATTCACAGGTGTAGCCAAAGCACTTTATCTCAATGAACATTCTTGCCAACAAAATTTTCTTAGATGAGTTTAAAAAAATTATATAAAAGAACAGAGAAGCACTGTGGACACTCTCAGAGTAATACGTGGTATTTGTGTGCGTATTTTTCACAACCTGTTTAAACAGTCTACTATTCGCTTAGCTTTTCCTGACACTGGCACCGTTGTGCATTTGCCATGACCATGACAAAGTGTATAGACACACTGGCCGAAGAGCTAATTTGGACTTGAAATACTTCTACCACTACCGTGCTCTGAAACCAGATGTAAATGAGACAGTTCTGTCACTTGCTACCAGGAGCATCCCTTGCTAAATCGATAAAAAGTTACTCTTCCAAGCAGAGACAGCAGAGTATTCCGCACATCTGCCTTTACTCAGGGGTAAAAAGATTTTGTTGACTCTTTCTCCCTTGCAGCAGTATTTTGACACCTTCTTTTTTGTTCTTGTACATGTTACTAGAGCTACCATACTAAAAACTAAGAAGAAGGCTAAGAAAATTGCAGAAACACATTGTGAGTATCTCAGAATTTCAAAATAGCATGATTCCCACTTTCGTGTGTAAAAACATTTTTAGAAACAAAATTTAATCATGTGAGAGTAAAACATACACTTCTGCAGAAATTCCATGCCAAACTGCAAAGTAAGTGCAAATTAGACGATGTGCTGTGTGTATATTTTCCTCTATTAAGTTACATTTTTTATGTCTTTTCTTGCATCCACTGAAGAACTATCAGATTTTGAAGTGCTATGGAAAATATTACGCACTGTGAAAGAATTTCAGCCACAGGCTTCTCTAATTACCTTCTCCAGTGGTCTTTTTAAGTTTCTTCTTGCTCTTTTCCATCCTTATCTGCCACCTGGCACTCTCCCGTTAGCACTGGAAAAGCAGGCCAAGCTTGCCAACAGCACTGTTTGAGTGACAGGCTGTGAAAATGGAAACATTCTACAAACACATCATTTTCCTCTGGAAAAGCAGAATTTGACATCTCTATATTTCTTGGGGTTCTGATGTAAACTCTGCTCCATGGAGCATAAGGCCATGGGCAGTAATTTAGTCCAGCAGATCTAAAAGGGTTTTATTCAGAAAAAAATAATTTCAGAAGCAAAAGTGTCTTCCTTCCTCCCTTCCTTCCTCCCTCCCTCCCTCCCATCCTTCCTCCCTCCCTTCCTTCCTTCCTCCCTTCCTTCCTCCCTTCCTTCCTCCCTTCCTTCCTTTCTTTTTTTTTTTCCCAAATACTGCTCTGCTGCTTTCTAAAGCCAGTTTTAGATTTCTAACTTTTATGTGTTAATGAAGTAGATGCATGTATGATTTTCTATTCACATATGATTTATATACAGAACTCCTGAGAATAAAAAAAATCACTATTTTTAACCTAAAGATTTGCCTTAAACTGCTAGAAACCTGCATTTGTTGATTATAGCTTGTTAACTCAGGTAACACATTTTTTAAACTATTTTAGAAACAAGTTTCCATAGGAAAAAAGAATTAAATAAATTGTTATTTCTAAAAGTAATCTTTTTTCTTTGACCCAAATATATCACATACAATAAAACGTTTGCAGGCATGATATTGATCAGATCTAGAATGAAGTTTCTTATAAAAAATCAGCATGTCTGTTGCCAAAGTTTACATCACATGGAAATAGGTTTAAAACTGTATCCAAAAGCCTTGCTTTGTTTGGTTCAGAACAGGAGTTTGAGGCCAAATTTCTGACCTCAGCATCATATGATTAAAACTAGAAAGTACCCACTGACTTTTCTCAAAGAAATTTTTCCCCATATTATTCTAACATAATTTATGCACAAAATTACAACAAGTTTTTAAAATCTTTGCTTTTTCATATAAAGAGTAACTTTTCTGTGTGCAGTTCCAGTTAAAAAGGAAGTCATTACAGCAGCCAATTAGATGGCCTTGTAAAGGTTAGTTCTGTACTCCAAGAATTGACCACACCTCCTGTACATTGCAGTAAACCAAATGCCTGTTGCTCTGCTCATGTTTTTCAATGGGATTGCTCTTTCATCATAGTTACTAAATGCTTTGATGCCTCATAGTCACATCCCTCACTGAAAGACAAGAACTCCTATTTCTCACAAGTGATGTTTAGGAGAATACGTTGGGATATACACAATATCTGTGCCTCAAAAGTAATTCCTACTATGAAAAATTCAACTGTAATTCACTGTACAGTTTTAAATGAAAAAAAAAAACCCCACACACTTTCTAAATGTCTTTGGTGTCTTCGGTTCTTTTAAAATCTTTTAAATATTGTGGTACAGGTGTCTCTCTTGACATCTCCCTCATAAACTAACGGCACCACCACTGAATTCTAGAATTCAGTGTAATCTGCCTAGATTCAACGGAATCCACCCATATCTATAATGATAAAATAAAACCACATTTTTCCTTAACTGTGGTTAAAGGCTACAGTGACTACAGTGGCTACACTGAGCAGATTGGTTCTCCCTTTTCCATTGACTTCAATCCCTTTGACAGATATGCACATCTGCTGGTGGCTTTCATGGACCAAACTGTCCATGTTAACATGAGAAGGGAAAATAGGTTAAAAAAAAAAAAGCTGGGCAAAAAAAATACAGACATTGAGATCAGGAGCACAAACGTAAATTACTCCAGAATAACTCACAGCAGAGACCAACCTTCTGCATTCCCTAAGTGCTAAGTACTATTTCCATGAAACACTTAACTTCCAAACAGCTCAGGATTAGGTGCTACTTTAGAGATTTTATCCAAAGTAATAACAGTGTTATGGGAGTCCAATATTTTCGTTAAAGAACTGTTGAGAAGATAGGAGAGTCACTCCAAAACCGCTGAATCCAAGAGCAGCTTTTCTCCTGCACACAGGACTGCACAGCCCAGCTCCCTTCAGGTATGTGCATCTTAAAGACTAAGTACCATATTACTTCTTCCGTGTGAAGTGCATCTATTCTTCCTTTTTTGCAATATGTGGAAAGTTTGGGGCAGCTGCTCTGGTGCTGGCTGGACTAGTTCAATAAGACCCTTCAGTGTTTATTAGCTGAGAGAAACAGTTATGTCTCCAGCATTCCTGGGAGTTTATTTTGCCAGGAATTCCTGTTCACACAACAGATTTCAACATTCCTCTTTTAAGACGGGAACAAACAACTGAACCTACTGAGAGTACCCTTTGTCAGAACTTAGTAGTATTTTTCTAATAAAACACAGATGATTTATAATATGTTCACATGGGAGACATATTTGGCATATAAAGCAGTTTCAGCAAAAGATTCTTGGGTTCCAGAAAGAGGTTTCTTGTGATTTCACAACAAAGATCTTCTGTTACTGCTCTGAACAGTCAGGGAACTTTTATGCACGACATTAAAACAGTGAGATATTCTCACTGGTTAATAGCCATAGCCTATTTTTCTGGGTGTACAGCAAACCCACAGTAAGTACAATTGTTCTACCATGAGACAAATCCCTGAGAATTGCCAGTGAGCCAAAGAACAACAGGATATCAATAGCGACACCCACGTAATAATTCATTTGTGTATCACTAGTTCTATACACAAGGCTCCAGCACATATTTTGGGAGCCAAAAATTCCTGCCTCCCCAGTGGAGGTACTGCCAGGACAGGGGGGTCTGCATAGAGCTGCCATTCTCACAGGAGGGCACAGCCTTCAACATCACTGAATTTTCCAGGAAAAAGACTGCCTAGACAAGGCATTAGGCATTCTTTGTGTGTCACAGTCCTACTGCTAGTTCCCCACTACCTGACTCAGCAGCCATGGGTATTTTTGAGCCTCTTTACCCTCAGACAATGCAGTTGACTACAGAGCCAACACGCTACATCCAGTCAGACACACTCAGGGATTCAGGTCAGGTGCAGGAGTAACCATCACAACAGGTGGGCAGGAGGAGGCAATCCTCAAACAAAGATGCAGTAAGTCATTTTGAAGAAACCTCACTTTTTAGTTCTTTTCCTTTTCGACAGATTCTCAATGTTAAAGCAATAATTCCCCTCACATCTTTCTTTTTGTGTGTGCATAAGTGTGTGTGTATTTAACTCTTTCTATACACTGATAGAACTGCATAAGGAAAGCAAATTTACTGATGTAAATGGCTCTGATGTCAAGATAAGCATACAAGTGAATGGTTGATTTTTACCCCCCTCCCCCCGTAAATTCTCCTAGAATTAATAAATAGAAAAACCCCAATATGTCTGACCTCCCTGAGGCCTTGACCATTTTTGTTTTATGGCTTACCTTTTCTTTACTCACTCGAGCTTTGTAACACAAAATATCACTAGTAAGAGCAGACCTTTAAAAATGGTAGAACCATGCATCAGCTATCCCCAATACCAAAATCTGTTTGAAATGATCTTGAGAGAAAACACTTGTAATACAGGTTGCAATCACATTTCTTAAGTAAAACACAAACAGGATAATTGACTTTATAACAAATAAGAATTCATGCTGGCAAAATGACTTTTTCAATGCTCAACAAAGAGAATGGGGAAAAAACCATTCCTGTGGGATAAAACACATCGATCATTTTAGCAAGTTTCATAAGCTGTGTGTTTCATATGCTTTTTGTGTTACTTCCTCCTCTATATTTATATCAAATCACACAAAGAAAAAAAATGAAGCTTTTCCAGCTTTCTGATGAACAATAGTCAGGCCATACATTTTAAATATGAATTTTTAAAATTATTTTCACTTCTGTTGTCTACAGGGCTGAATATACTTTGCATATGATTTCAAAGCATGGCAACAAACCATTAAAAGCAAGAAAATTACTAAAAGATGTAATATAGATTGAATCAAACTAACAAGGAAATAATTTATTGCAGTACCTTGAAGATCTAATTGCATCAAAACGTTGTGGTTTGTTACTTATGAGTACTCAAATGGGAATCAGTTACTTTTGCTGCACAAAACAAAGCTGCTGTGAAAGAAATCAACAGCACACATGATCTACAAAGGTCTGCCACCTACAAAAGAAGCCTTAAAACATGCCAGAATGACAGTTCATAGGTTCAAATGAGCTCACATCATTCATTTATTTCTCTGAGATAAATCAGTAATCCGTCAGCAAGTCAGGTTTTAGTAAGATTCCCACATTCATCAAAGTACATGCATGAAGCACGCAGAATACATGGTCTGCTATTTATAAAACAGCAACTAATAAATGTTTCTATGCCAGCAATAAAAATAATTAATCACTGTGCTGTACCATTTTGTCTGAGGTACCACCACTTTATCACCTGTCGTAGACACTCCTAATGTCTTAGCCAAATAACGTCTAAAAGCGAGACACCCAAATATTTCAGTTAAGGTCTTAATTCCAAGATTTCTCATTGAACACTAAGAGAAGCCAAACGAAGACTGACCAGAGAATAAGGACTTTACATAACTGAACTTCAGAATAAGCACTTTACAAAAAATAATTTCTTGTGAGATTTCCTACCGATTGTACATTATCTCTCGGGGGGGGAAGTGGAAATAATAGCTACATATCGTGCCCAGATTAGAGCACAGATCTAAGCTGTTGAGTCTATTGCCAAATGCCTTCAAATCTGAGGTATAAGAAAAGCAGATAAATCATTTAATGAGAAATTTAGAAGTTGCTGCTTCACGGAGCAGTTTATTGTTTTGCAATTACTTTAAACATAATTTTTTCCATGCACATTTTATAAACCTAAGAAACATTCTCAAACAGGTCTGTCATTGAATTTATTTGGAAACCAGTGCTTTAAGACAGTAATGGGAAAGCAGTAAGGGTAATAAAGTTTTAATGCAACTGTAGTGGTAAATTTTGAGGTAGGAATTGTTTATATGAAAACTACACAGTCCATTCCTTATTTTTAATGAACTCCAGAGTTAAAGTAGCCTTCTCCCTCACCATTTCAACATTGAGTACTGGTAGTTGATGCAAGCGTCTCTCACTGTCTGTTTGATTTAATAATTATCACAGGAACTAACCACCTTTGAATTTAAATGTTGGGGTTTGCATAGTATGAATAGGAATACTCTTCTCTAAGTTATTTCAAACACTGACTTGACTGTGGAATGTTTAACACGTCTGCCATGTGCTAGCAAAATTCTAGGACACTTCTGTATCTGTCATGCTGCAACTTACTGAATTTCATCTCAGTTTTCTGTGGAACTTTTCCAACTTTGGCTGGAAGTTATTCTAAAGAACACTAGTTTGGCTTTAAAAATGTACTCAGTGGCACTTACATTTGCATCTGTTAACATTCTCAGTGTGCTGAGTGCCATTCCTAAAATACCACAAATGAATAAATTCATGGGAGAATCTTGGGGATTTTAGAGACCTAAATTTTAGATCATCTTCTACATTATGGAATGCAGACTTTTAAAATTAGCCACCCTAGCATGAGGACTGTTAAAAGCTCAACAACTCAGTGCTGAAATTTCCTTGAAGAGGGATTTTGATAGTCAGTATGGTAGATAACTCCGAAAGAGATGGCAATTTAAGGTGCATTTCTTGTTAGTTTCCTAATGTTTTCAAAGATTCTCAGGACCAAGCTCTTCTTCCAAATGCCAGGATACCATCAAGTTTTTTTCAAACAAAAGAGGAGATGATAGGCAATAGTTTGGCACTGGGATTACCCCCTAGTAGTATGGGAGCTGAATGCTGCAATGTCAGCTGAACAGCAACCTGGCTTGGGGAATTTCTTACTCACTCCTTTCAGAGGTATTCCACTTCAACCAGAACATAGACTCAGGACTCACCAGAAAGGCAGAGATTCAGCGATGGCTTCTGCAGAGTATCTTTCTCCTTTAAAATGCTGACACCTCACAGGTCTACACCAGCACCTTCTACACTTTTCCATTGCCAGCCAGTTAGCCCTGCTTCATTATTGTAAATGTAAATAATCCAAGTAGCCCGCCCCTTCACCATCACAAATGGAAATAATATATTTTCTTCATCTGCCCCTCTTCCCTTCCTGCCTCTACCCTCCAGATATCCCCCACCAGTTTGGAAAGAGATTCAGTGATGAGAACGTTTATTGGCACAGAGGCAGGAAGCCAGCCCTTGCACATCCGAGTGATTATCCTGAACTGAAAGCAGTAGACTCATGTGAATTTTCATTTTCTTGTTCTGGGCCAATGCACTGTTAATTATTTCATGCCTAAGCACATCTGTTGGTTGGAGACTTCCAGGTAAAGTAGGTGAAAATTTCGTGAACCTTGGCAGGGCTAAGGCCTTAATCACCTGCCAAGTATCTCAATGCTGTGAAGACTGCTGGCTATAGCAGTGCACCAACATCTTTCCCAGGGGAAAGCTGATGCAGAAGAAGTTTTAGACACCTGCAGGGTTAAGAACAGATTTTGCTCTTGACAGTGGGTGTCTGCAAATTTAACTAGCTCCACTGTCAATCTGGCTTCCGAGATCTCAATCAAGTACTTACAAATTAGACAGTAGGACACTGCTACTGCAATTTGTGCACATGAAAGGTTCCGCTTCATTTAAATACAGAAACATAACTGAGGAATGTTATTTTTCTACTTTTTCCCTGAAAATCCACATAATCGCATTCTTCATCTGCATAATCTGCCTGCCTTTCCTCAGTGACTGATGCAGGAGCAGTCCGCACCAGAGGAGCGCTCCTCCGAGCTGAGTAATGCTGTTTGGCAGTGATTGAGACATCTGGAATAAGAAAATAGACTGTCAGAAATACAATACACATGATGTGTTCCATCTTCAGAACTTTTCCCCCCAATGTCTTGCAGTGAATGATGCAATTAAAATTTTGGAATCTCAGGCGTAGTGATTGAGTGCTCAGCTTCTCATTTTCTCTGGCAGCTACTCAACTCCTTTGTCCAATTATGGCAGGAACCACACGAATTCCAAGTGAACTAAATTTTCCCCAGAGCATTTCCATATTGTCAGTATATGCTTCATGTTCTGAGGACACATTAGCACCATTGTGTCTTTCACAGACATTATTTCAAATTGCTATTTTCTTCTGAAAACTGAGGACTATGTAATTACATTCAAAGAAACACAAAAGAAAGTAGGCTTGAATACAGTGTTCCTATCTCTTGAATATAAAAATTCAGAAAGACTGACTGAATTGTGCTTGTATCACTTCAAAAAATTTGGATATTAAATTTACACTTTTAATAAACGTTTCTGTGATATGACTCATATGCACTGCTAATTCTCATTGTTTTGAAAACAGTTTTTGGGGGTTTTTTACTTCTTTTTGGCAAAATATGTCCAATATCATACCCATTGAAGATTATCACAACCATTTCCGCATACTGGTAGTTTATTCTGGTAGCATCATCTATATTTTTTTTCAGAATTTATAGGAATTATGTTTAGTGTGCCGGCACAGGAGAAGCTGGCATCAAAACTTCACTATAACTTCTGTTGAAAAGGGTTTGAAATGAATTAGACATAAACAAGTATCACGAAGTAAGAATCTTATTGTCTTTGCTGAACAAAAAGGTGTTTCCATGGATGTGAGAGACTGAGGTGTCAAGGGTTAACGACTCAAACAGTCAGCCATTTGCAAAAGCAGAGGTAGTTTGCTGAGGCCAGGTTTGAACCCCTCAGTCAAAGGAGAGGAAGAGAGTTTTTGGAGGTGTGGTGGTGAAACCTCTGATCTGCATAGCAGCAGCAGAGGGGGTGCCCACCCATCTCGCCACCAGAGTGTGACCACAACAAACCAACCCTTGTTTTGCAACAACCTGGGCCAGATAAGGGAGAAGGCTGATAAGAAACAGATCCTGTAGAGGAGGAAAAATGCTTTTTATCATGCCAATGTCCTCCCTTACACAACTGGCTCAGGTATAAAACTCCCTTCGGGTGAGGTATGGGGACATTCGCACGTATTCATCCCTCCTGAAGGGCCAATAACTGGCTCAACTACATGGAAACAGCTGTCATGTCTTAGAAGGTGTTATAAACTGTCAAAGGCCCCTGAAATGTCCCTAGACTCATTTCTGAGCCTTCCTCCAGAGGACTACGTGTGATCCATAGTGTTGCATCAGAGAGTGTCAAACTTCCCTGCAGGGGAGTTCCTTGAGTGCTCCCACCTGAACCTGAACATTTATTAACCCGTGGAACTTTGTGCTCCAGGGGCTTTCCCCACCGCCAGTGGATCAAGACCATGACCATCACTTTGATAAATGGACATTGCTATTGCAACAATCAATTCTCCTCTCTGAATCCATGGGTGGTAATATTTTTCCTCTCCAATATCTACTCTTATCCTTTCTTTCTCTTTCCTTCTTTTGCTTATATATTTTCTTAAGTGATATCTTGATACTTTTATATTATTGCATTTCTATAGATAACAACCAAAATGGCTACATACCTCCTTTCAGTTGCAACCAAATTCTTCTAAAATCAATCTACATAAATATATACATACATATATATATCTCTATATATACGTATATATATACACACACACACATATATCTAAACATCATTCATTCAGTGTCATTTCACTCTAATCTGTCCCAAATGGAAACCTGAGCTACCCCTCTCCCTTGCAGGTGTGCTGTAACATGTGTACACATGACTAAATTCAGTGGACCTGGAGAAAAAGCAGCACATAAAGATTAGTCAGAATATCTGTGTACACAAGAAGAAGTGGTTTCTTGGGTCATCAAATTCAGTCCACCATGGTTAAGTGTAATTCTAATATAATCTGTTATAAACCTTCAAACGTCCAACCTGAAGTGATTTAGGATTTTTGTCCACAGTATCTATTAAAAAGGTTCAATAATTTCTATAGAATCATAATAAGAAACCATTTTATAATTTCTACAATAAATGCATGATGGTAAATTAAATTCTGTTAGGTTTTGTACTAATATGTCCTCTTTTTAAAAATCCCTTTCTCCTATTATTTTTTTCTCCTAAACCTGTTATCAAGAACAACTTTATAATTTCTGGTATATTATGCTAAGGAAGTTAACTTAGATAATTAACTAATGTAGTTAGTAATTGATCAGATAGTAACTAATGACAGTTAGTTATTCCCCAGAGTTCTCTAGCAATCGCTCCCAGTATTTGTTTCAGTCTAGTGCCCATATCTCTGTCTGTAAAGAGTAGAAGGTATTATCGACGTAATCTCCAAGACCTCATATACTGAATATTTTACGTAATATTATACAGCACCAAATCTCTTTTTGGGTCCATAGAGCATTAAAAAACTACCTGTATCCATTTAACTAATAAAGAAAGGCTCTTTTTCTCTATCTTAGATGAGTCAGGATCTCTCAGTTTATATTACAAACCGCTCTCACAATACTTTGTTTCAAAATTCTGGTCTAAATTTCTCCAGTCTTTACTGTCATCAGAGGTCCAGTCCTGTTTGTAACTTAGATGTGTTTCTGAACACCAACTTTAACTAAACATACTTCTTGTATGAATTTAGACCAAAAAAAATAGTGCAGAGGAAATATTACATCAGATCAGCACCAAAAATGAACTTCAGAGAACTCTGGGGACCTAACTGTTCTTCAGTGGCACAATTAGATGTCCTTGTTTGTCAGCTAATTTTGGTTTCTGTGCCGTCCTTAATATTTTTTTCCTATTATTGTATGAAGTTCAGGCTTAGATTCAGATCAGGATTTTTGTAGAGGAGAAATCATTTTTACGAAGGATAATGTATCAGCTTAAACTGGTAAATCCATAATGCAGTTTATCTCCATTTTGTTTAATTTGTATCTAAATACTTGATTCTTTAATGCAAATTGTAGCCTGGATTTACTGATTTTAGACTAATGGGTCTGTAGTGCCTTGATGGCTTCCTTACCTTGCTTTTAACACAAATGCTCTATTTGTTACACTTCAGTCATCTGGTATCAATTTAAAAAAATGACTAGAGTTATTTAAAACATTTGCAGCCTAATCTGTGGTTTCATGTGCTAAAGCTTTTGGTCTTCTCAGATGGAGATATCTGACCATCACATCCCTGTTTAAGCTCTGCGCCTCGGATCCGCTTCAATGTTGTTATTTCCATCTCTTGTTTCCACCAGCCATTCTGTCTTTGCTCCATGTCTATCATCATCTTTAATTTGCAAAGAAAGACCTGGGGATCCTGGTGGACAGCAAGCTTTCCCTGAGCCAGCAGTGTCCTGGTGGCCAAGAGGGCCAATGGAGTCCTGAGGTACATTTGGAAGAGCACTGCCAGTGGGTTGAAGTAGGGGATCCTGCCCTCTACTGAACCCTGGTGAGGCCACATCTGGAGTGCTGTGTCCAGTTCTGGGCTCCTCAGTACAAGAGAGACTTGGAGCTCCTCGAGCAGATCCAGCAGAGGGCTACAAAGAAGTCTAGAGTATCTCACTTAAGATGAAAGGCTGAGGAACTTGAGCCTGTTCAGCTTCAAGAAAAGATGGCTGAGAAGGGATCTCTCCAATGTCTATCAGTATCTGAAGGGAGGGTGTCAGGAGGATGGAACTGGGCTTTTCTCTGTGGTGCCAAGAAATAGGACCAAAAAAAAAGGGTATAAAAGAATTCACAGGCAGAAACACACTACTAAACAGGCTTAAATTTGGATTAATAGCAGAAATCAGTGTGCTAATGACGTCAATTAGGGTATCGTAGTGCTTCACAACTGTGAAAAGTTATTTGCTATTTATTGCATACAATATAAAAAGGCCATGTCTTAACGCTTAGATAAATGCTTAGCCTTACTTATACAAACACACTAACTTCAGTACAAATGTGCTGAACTATCTAAATACTACTTTCCAGACTGTCTAATACAGAAATCATACTGCTTTTTTCAACTAATGAATGCAGATATAGAAACAGAAGAGATATATGAAGATATAATATAAATTTTTTTAAAGGAAACATTTGGAACAACATTTTCTATTATTACAGTCATGCTACCAGCACAAGCTTGAACTTTACAACATACTCATTCCATTTTTTTTTTAGATCATTTCACTTATTTTCAAAAGGTTGGAATCTTTAAATGTATGAAAGACATTCAAAACATGTTTTACAAATCCACAGCTGACATTCTAAATCTCTTTTACATTGACAGTCATTATAATCTTAAAAAAAATAAAGGTCTTTTTTTATGTTTTTAAAACAAATTACAAACTGGTCATTTTATGTTCTTTCTGCTGGATTACAGCACACAAAGTGCCAAGAAAGGTTTTGCATATGTCAAGAAGCTTTTTCCTGGGTCCTCTGAAATAGCAAGAAGTTAGTGCCATCTATAGACAGAATTTAATATTGAAAAATAACAGGAAAAAAAAGACAGGCTCAGCAAACCAATCTTACCAAACAAAGTAAAGGTCACTCTATAGTAAAAAAATTAATAGAAAAAATGCCTCAGATCTGCTCATTTTTTTCAGTTTTTCTAAGAAGCATTTTAGCACAAATGACGACTTTAATCTGTAACAAAGTGATTTACTATTCCTATAAGTAATCCTGTGAACTCAATTTAGTACTTCCTTATTTAAAGTAACCCAGCAGCAGATAACACCATTCCTGAATCATTTTGCTTTTTATTGCTTCACTTCTCAGGTGAGCTGCCTTCCATTGTCATTATAATAACTATTACCACTTGCAAATCTAATCTTGCAAAGCTTAAGCACCTAAGTCACTTTAATTATAGGAATTAGCCAATTAACTTCAGAAGTTATTCACATGCTTTGTCTTGCAGGAACATGCTCATAGATCATAAAATTTTCTGTTGTATGCATCTTGTTTCCTTTAACTGCAAAGCTTCTCTCCTGGTTTTCCAAGAGAAGTAAAATGAAATATATTCAATGTAAAAATAGCATTGTAAAATGAATAAAAAGGTATGCTGGTAACCAACATCCACTTAAGTACCTGATGAGAATTAGAATATTGCCAGCAGAGTGTTACTTTGTAAACTGTTTCAAATACCCTAGTCTGTAATTTAGGTGGTGTAAATGTATGTGTAAATCTGTCTTCTCGTATTTTCCATCTCCATTAAAAAAAAAAAAAAGTTTGCAAGTCCAATCCATTTCTCCAAGAAAAACCTATTTTAATTAAATTAGGTTTCAAATCTAAAGCAATGTCAGATTGCCAAAAATAAAACCGTGATACAATTTGTTGAAGTTATATAGAGGAAAAAACATTGCTGTTATTGACCATAAAGGATCGATATTTTCATTATTGTCAAAGGACCAGCCCTCCTCCAAGCCCTTTTGGGCAACCTCCTTTCATTAAATCTCTATTTCTGTCCTGAGAGTGAAGAGGAGTGTAGGGCTGGGAACACCTGGCAGAGGATTCTGGGCTCATGTCGCAGATGTGCAGAGCAGCAACAGGGCAAGCAGGAGCACAGGGTGCAAAATGTTCTTGGTGTTTGCAAAGCAATAACTGCAAGCTCCCTAGCTGCATAAAATACATCACATGAAAAGAACACACCACATAGAATAGCTAAATGGCTTGTTTGGAGCTGAAAGATGAATATATTTGGACAGGAAACTGTCCAAACATGGTTAAGTGGAAAGTTCAAATATCTCAAATTAATTTAAAAATAGATACTTTCTTTTTAATAAATTATCATATAATTGACATTAATGTGCCAAAATTGTATGGTATATCTGAATTAACTTTGGTGCCTTCAAAGGCTATGCCTGTATATTACTGCTTTCAATTCCATAGCTAGTGTCTTAGCAGCATTTCAAGAATTGAATACATACATTCATACACATACATAAAATATACAAATATATATAAAATGTCGGGAATAAAATTGCTTTAAAATTTCCACGTTTTTGCTGCTATAACAAAAATGAGTACGATAGTAATATGTGAAGCATTACAGCAGACATTTAAATTCTTCAGTAGAAGGAAAACAATTTCACAAAGAGTTTTCTTTCTGTCCAGTTCAGCACAATTGCAACCTGTGGTAAAGGGTTTCTAAAAGGAATTAGGTTGCTTGAATTTGTTTGAATGTCAAGCTTATATATTATCTCTCTCCTTCCATTTTGTTCAAGTGCATAGACAAATTTCCTTCTTGACTAGTCTATTCAAAAGGCAGATTTGTCCATAAAAGTGCTAAGCTCTGAATTTTCTTCATTTCATGCGAGTCAAAGAAAACGTCACAGTGTCTCCTCGGATGCTAGCACAGACACGTGGGGCAGAGCCATACATCTATTGTGACTAAGCTCAGCAAGCTGGAGTTTGGCAAAGAGAGATGAGTGAACAAGTAACTACAGGCGAAGCTAAAGGCAGTGCCAGAAAGTAACACAATCTCCTGAGAATCTGATGATTTTGTTTATTATTGTGTCTAAAGCTTTTATGATGTTCACCTGCATCTGCAGCTTCTTTTTAGTAAACTCATGAGCAGCCTTTATTTTCCATCTGCTTCAGAAAACAAAGATGATGGGTTTGAAATGGAGAGGCCTAGGTGGAATTTGGGGCAGCCTGATGAGAAAATTAAAACAATGGACCTGATACATTTTTTGATTCCAGACAAAGAAAAGTCTGTTTTATCCCTCACTTAACAGCTCTGTTTTAAGAAAAATTCAGAAAAAATGGCTGAAGTCCTGGGTCTCTTACAAACCTTCTGTTGCCTGGATAGGTTAGGTAGACAGTTCTGTACATTTCATTTGCCTCTCCTGTATTCAAGCCTGGGAAATTCACAGATAAACATTTTTCAAATAATTTTAATATATTTTTAACAGTTCTGGAAATCTGAAAGTGAAGTAACTTTCATCCCTTTTTTTTTTCATGTATGGCATTGATTCCCAGTAAGAGTACTGCTCACAAATGTGTACTTTAATTTCCTTTCAAATGAAAAATGATAAATAGATAACTTTTCAGTATGCTTTTAAAAAAATATATTCTTACTGTAATTATTTATTTAGAAAGAAACAAATTATCAAATTATACACATGGGATCTGGAAGAAAAGAAAGAATATCTGAAAGCTTATCCATTTTTAAATGGCTCAATCAAGTAAAATTACAGTTTGACTTCAGGCTGGTTTATGAAGTATAAAACCAAGGAACCGAAGACCATGATCCAACACTTGTTGAGGCTAATGGGACTTTGGGCATGGGAGCAGGCCACAAAATGTCACCTCTTTTTATGTACAGTTTTGAATTGAGACAGTAAGATAAAAATTTCATATTTAGGAGACCTTTTCCAAGATTGCAGTCACTTAGAATGCTATGAATAGCAGAAGAGCCATCTCGAACCAGCTTTTTGACGAGGGTTGTGAAAAAATATTCAGGAAAAGCAAATCAGTAAAATATTTTCAAGTGAATTTATATTTTTATCAAAGAGACCAAAATATACCTTATTGGCAATTGGGCCATCAAAGATAAACATTAAGATAATCCAGAAATAATTCAATAATATATACTTATAATAAATATGTTCATGGGACAAAGATTTCCTCTCAGCACCACTTGAATTACATTAATTAGGTTTGAATATTTCCCCATAAATTACGCACACACCACTAGAGCAAAAACTTATACCCCCTCCTAAATTATATGCTTTATAGCATATCTGTTGCCCTATAAAAGCAATTTCAGATCTGTGTGAATCTATGTATGTGTATAAGTAACAGTGCTAAATGGGGGGATAAAATAATTTGATGAAGATATAAAAAAAAAACAGCTAGGAAAAACATTCAGTGAATAAATTGAAAATAACCAAATTTCAGGGGGTTTCAGCTTTTTTTTTTTGTTTTAGAGGGAAAAATGAACCAATTTTGAAAGGCTCAGATATTTCCCTGCTGTGGTCTGGAGTTCTTGCAATATAAGTTTATTGACTCTTGTGCTGTTTTGAATTTGTATGAGGCCATTTATACCATTTATGAAATCTCATATATTACTGTGAAGCACATAATGTGGTTATGTAAAATGTGGTTTAGTTGCCAAGAAAAATAAAGAAGAAAAAAAAACCATCAGAAAACCTTAGTGTCTTTGGGAGATTTTAGTATGCACTGAGCTTTAGAGAATGAATACAAAGCCAAATCCAACCTGAATGTTTTGGGTTTGCCCTGAGGCCTAGAAAGAACTTTTTTCTTTATGTACTCTGCCTCCACTTGGAGCTAGATGCTTAAAGAATATTGAGAAGCTATAGAAAAAAAAAAAAAAAGTCATCAATGACAGCCTTGTCCAGCTTCAAAAACACAGATTGTGTCTACTGTCTATCTATAAAAACTTTGGTTTCTTCTTACTTGAAATTTAAAGAACTTATAGAAAGAACAGTATAAAGTGGAATAATGTGCTACTGGATCATCCTTTCACGTGGAAATGGATTCAGTCAGTCTTTTACAGCAAAAGCTGTAGACTTTTACTCAATAAGAAAGTATCCTACCTTCAAGGTCTGAAAATTCATGTAAAGAGAAGTTTCAGAGAATTTGAAAAGGTAAAGTTATGGAAGGATACTAAGCATTATTCTGTGTCCCTTGCATGAAAAAGCTTTGCTGGAGTGGCAGGCAGGAAAGCAAATTTGTCTGGAAATATTATATTATCTAGAGGTAAATTGGATGTTAACTGGGTCAAGCTCCACACAGCTGTAATTCTGCTGTAGGAACATCCAGGACACTGTGTCAGCACAGCAGTAACTCTAAAACACTGACTCTCTCACACATACCAGAGAGCAGCAGCTTCCCTGTGGGGCGCGAGAAATGCAATCCTGCAAGAAACTGCCTGATCAGCCCATTTTAAAATGGAGAATAGAATGGAATAACCAATGGAATATAACTAAAAGGAATAACTAATACAACCAATAGAATAACTAAACAATGGGATAACTAACCAATTTGCAGTCCAAATAATTAAAGTACTGTTCAGTGTTGAAGAACTCTGTGAAGGAAATCACCTACAGGAATGCCAGTATTTAATGATGTTGCTCATAAAAGTAAAGATAGAGTAGCAACTGTTTTCTCACTTTAAATATGAAGAAAATAGTCCATGTGATGGCGAATAGCAGGAGAGGACATTTTTTCTTCTTATATCAAGATATAAGATAAAGCATGAATACTTACCAGACAGAATATTATGCTCAGGGGCTTATTGAAGTAAGTGGAAATAACTATTTTTCTGCTTTTATTATACAGGAATATTGCATAATTTATTATAGAGTTGTTTCGATGTGCCATTGCCAGCATCAAGCATTAAGATTGTCTGCAATTTTCTCTCAAAATCATAGAATGTCACAGAATATTTCATGTTGGAAGAGACCCATAAGGATCATCAGGTCTATCTCTCTGCTCCTCAGAGGATGACTTAAAACTAAACTGTATGATGAAGAGCGTTCTCCAAATGCTCCCTGAACTCTGAAACATTTTGTTCTTCAAAATGCACCACAAGATGGTTTATGTTTTAAAGATCAGCCATGTTCTGGATAGTGCATTTCACTACTCTTCAGCAGGGCACAGTCTGCATGAACTGGCAGGGTCAAATCCAGGGACAATGGAAAGTCCTCATCCAGTTTTACTGGTGGTAAATACTCCACTGGGTTTGGTTGCTGAACTCAGTTCTACTGCTGGCAATGAAGACTAATCCTACCAAATATGCTCTCTTGCAAAGCAATGCTATCAAGCTAAAGAGGGTTCATAAGTACTTAGGAGAATTTACTTCATGAGGAAAAAAGATTGTGGGAGACTCAAGTAGCTGTAATGTCTTTTGTTATCAAAAGACACTTATTTTTTCTGTAAGAGAAGACTGCTTAAGAAAATGCAACTCAACAAGCAATTTGGGGCAAAGTCAAAAGATGGATAATATGTTTGCAACTCACGCAGTTACTGTTTTGAAGTTATCATCAAGTTCAAGATTGCGAATTAAACAGAAGAGGGGTGTTCTTTGAATGGTTAAACCTAGTTTAGATGACACACTGTCTGTACCAAATGACTTACCAATTTCTAATGTAGCGAAGATAGACCGAAAACAAAACCCACAGCCTTAAACACAAACACTGTAGTGTAACATAGAGGAGAGAGGGGTCAATCTGACTAATGTCAGTTAACGAAATACAAATCACACTCTACATAAAAGGTCACAACTTTCTGTATAGTACTTTGCAGGAGTAACCATACTCTACTCTGAATAAATTTTATTCTACACTAAGAATAAAAATAACCGTGTTTGAAGCATTGATAACCAAACCCGTACTTTTTATTCATATGCTAGCAATGTTGATTATTAAAAGCATGGATATCTGTGGGTCATTTCAGAAATCAACCAAAGGCAGCGCTGCTTTCTATTTATGAAAGTAATTTTATTTAGATTATCTACATAATCAGTTAAAGATCTGCATTGACACTGAAATACAGACAGCCTGTATTCACTGTTGAGTGCATCATTCTCATATGGAATAGAATTTGCCATCTATTCCAATGATCCTAACCTATATATCTACCTGAGTGAAGGCAGAGACACACCCTTTCGCATTTCAGATACAAGATTAATTCTTGATGCAGCAGCACCAATGCAATTTCCCCCTCCTCTCTTCTCAGTAGTCTCTTAGCTGTTTTGTTCCTCCCTGTTCTGGTCCAGGCACTCCGCTATTTTTTTTACGGCTGCAACAATCCCTGGCTGTCTTGCTTTAGCCTAGTAAAAGATCCTTGTCTGGTTTATATATATTTTCAGTGCTTCTAAGAAGCTTGATGAAGGACAGATAGAAAAAGAGGCCAGACCATCAGTCAGTGTAAACTTGATAGCTATGTGGATTTGCGTGAATTAAGACCAAACTGTACTGATTCACAAAATATGTTTTTCATGCTGGGACACTTTTCTTTGAAATTCTGTTGTGGCTGCACAAACTCTCTATTTTTTCTATTTCTGTTTGCTGTGCATATTCATTTTGAAATGTATTTAGAGCCAAGGAGATCATCTGGATCCCCAAATAAAGTGCCTGGAGTCATTCATGTCCACTCAAAAACACTATTGGTGTGACCAAAGGCAGAACCTATAATTTAGTTGTCAGGTTTTGTTAATGGGTCTATAAAGTAAAAATTATAGGCTGATAGCATCCTCTGTTGGGAAACTTGCCACTGACATATTTTGAGGTCTCTTAAATAAAAACTGAGTGAGAAAAGTACTCTTAATATGGTGGTGCTTTGGGGTAAATAGATTTCTTCCCAAATATTGCTCTTGAAAGGCAAATGCAGATGTTAATATCCTGTCTCCAGAAGAGATGTGTAAATTTTTGGGGGAAGAACACAGAGATCTTATTTATTCTCCATCATGAAGGATCTTGACATGAAACTTTAAGTCTTCCTAGAAGATGTGCTACACTCTGTCTCTGGTTATGGTAGGGAAGCACTTGGCAAATCACAGGGGCAGTGCTATGGAAAAGGTCAACAAATTCCTTCCTCTCCTTAAAAATCTACCAAACCGTGCTTTACACCAAAACAAGTATTCACTAAAAAAATACAGTCAGGTTGCAGCAGCATGGTCCAAAGCTGAGCCTCTGCCAGCCCAGTACCAGGACCGGCTCCCCTGCTGCACACATCATTCCTTGGGGAGAGCAAAAGAAGTTGCCTCTGGTAGTGCAGGATTCATGGGCTTCCCTCTGCTCTGATAAAAGAACAGAGGGAAAAGGCTGTTCCTACAGAAATATTAGGGATATTTACAAAAACCTTTACATTACAGCTATCTATAACTCCACTTAAAAATTCTCTTCAATGTGTCACTAGGAACATTTTATTGTTACATACATACATATTCTTTACATCTGAATGTGTAAAATTATCGAAAGCGATTTTTTCTCCCAAACTTAAATGAAAAAGAGAGGGAAATTAACCTTATGAAGTTCAGTGCTGTGAAATGCTAAAGTCTTGCAGTTTATAATTTAAACTCAAGTCTTTGGCAATAGACCTTCTGTATGGTCTCGCAGGTAAGATACAGGGCCTGAAGGGGATGGCAGAATTCTGAACATGGAAAGAACACATGATGGAGTAAATTCCTGTAGTCTTTAAAGCCTGTAGTAGCAATCTCATATTTTTAAAACTGGATTTGAGGGTAAGAATATTCTTCAATCTATTTTTATCTCTACCACTTCTTTTCTCAACAACCCTGGGCTTCTTCTAAGTTTCAAAATCAAATAAAAGATTCCGTATGGGATGAGTGGCACTATGACCTCTCTGCAAATGCAAATAACCTCCTCAAAGGTACAGCAGTGAGAGCTACAGGACATTAGCAAATACCTTGTATTATTATACCCTTTTCTCACTTATCTTTAGATAATCTGCTTTTTCATTTTCTTGCTTTTTTTCATTCTTAAATTCCCAGTTGTCCTTTTTTTCTCCAGCCATCTGCTATTTCTCTGCGATTCTTATGTATATGAGAAACTGCATCACTGTTCTCAGAAAACAGGAGAAGTGTTACAAGCAAAGTACACAACAGAAGCATGCTCACCTGGGGCCATTGAGGGATAGAGAAGCTTCATATATTGCTTAGTGGTATTTAAGCACCTAAATACTTACCACAACAGAAGCCTACATGGTTTATTCATACACAGATTTTTCTAGGCAGTTCACTATAACTAGTATCCAAACCACCCACAACTATGCAGCAAGGCTCCACATCACTGTATAAACAAGTGTTCCATGAAAAGCAATTTCTCTCTGAATCCTCAGGGCTTTGTGGGTTTTTCCTTATTTATTTATTTAAATGGCTTAACAAATGTACTCAGATGCCACAGTGAAAGGCAAGATATACTAAGCAAAGTAGAATGTACGCTGGAGAATACAGAACAGTTTAAGATCAGATGCAAATATTAGCTACAGATCATCCTCTTCTTTCCATTTTATCTAGACTGGAATAGATGTGATCAAACAGTAGCAGTTACATGGAAGAAAATTTTTCCTGGACTGCAGACAGAAGGATAGAAAACTGCTTTTTCTATCTACCTTTTGGGGTTGATACCTCTTAAGATGTACTTCTTTAAACTTTCAATTGGAGCATCTCTGAGTTGATCCATTTTTCCTGATGTCTAGGGAGGACCTTTTAAGAGCAAAAGAGGTGAGAAAACAATTTTAATATGATCTCACAAGCTAAGCAACAGGTAGGAATGCTATATTGTACTTCTTTTCGTGTTCAATTTTAAAATTTGCAAGATTTCAGTTTGATAATGTCTGTCTTGAGGAAAGAAGGGAAAACTTACTGTGAATTTCTTAATTTTTTCTTAAAACACGTCTTAGAAAATTAGTGTTGTTTTTCTAAATTGAGAAGTGAAAATGTATATAACCAGAGGAAAAAAAAACCCTGTACATTTTCTCATAGTGATTAGAAAAAAAAGTGGATACAAATAAGGAAATTATATCGAATTTGAGATCAGTCTTTAAGAAAAATAACGTCTTGCCTCATTTTGTGTCCTCTAAATGCCAGCTTTTCAACGGATAGGAGGATTTCATAGCACTCATGCTTCTGTGTAGGACTGCTGTGTTTTCTTTGTAGCTGGGTGAGCTGCACCCCATTTACCCAAAGCCCTGCAGTTTAAAGCCCTCATACGCTCTGTGGGCACCAGCTCCAATCTCTGCACCACAAGTGGTCTTGGAACCCATCAGTTGTAACACAGAGCACTGCATAAATTCCAATTTACCCATGGAAACACAGACGGAAAATATTAGAGGGGGGCTTTATCAAGCCGAGTCTCACGCTGTTCTGCTTCCTTGACACTATCCACACATCTAAATCCACCAGTCCGTATATAGATATATATAAAATGTATAAATGTGGCCATATTCTGCCCAAAATTCATCCCACTGCCAACATAGGTGTCTACGCCTCTGTTCAAGAGTTTCTAAGTTCACCCATTTCTTGTTATCTGTAGGATTCCAGCACAGGCAAGGAGAACACTCCATGTGGTCACGACCCAAGACCAAGGCTTGCGTGGTCAAATGGGTCTAAGCCAAAAAGTTTTCAAGCATCAAGGGTCTTTCACATAAAGGGAAGCAGCAAAATATATCACACCTATCCTGGCCTGGAGGCTGGTGAAATGTCTGAGCAAAGAGGAAGGTGAGATTTTTTTTTCTGCCTTGGGCCATCCAGGTTAGTCAAGAGTAGGCACCAGGAGAAAACAGACAGAAAAGGGATTGAAGAGCATGTCGGTTGAAGTCCTGAAGACAATGGGAACCAGGAATGCAAATTCAGACTGGCAAGGATTACATTGATGGATAAACAAGCAGGCAGCACATGAATGAAAAGGATGGAGCAGAAATGAGTTGGGTTTTATAGCAAGCCATCATGTGCCCTCTCTAGGAGCTGACTTCTAGGGCATCTGTTGCCTCAACCACTTAGGGAAAGTAATGATTCCTCTCTTAAAGTATTTAAAACAACGTGTCTGGTACAACTCAGCCTTCAGGCTCAAAATAAATCTTTTTTAGTTGAGTGCTAGGGGCAACACATGCTGTAGAAGATTAGGAAGATGTCTCCTTCCACCTGCAGTGACTCCATTGCCTTCACCAGCAGGCGCATCTACAGCATAGAGGTGACCCCAGTGGTGACTGACACGTGACTCTTACTGTGAGTCTGCCCTTCATGCCCAGAGTAGGCAGGGGAAGGCCACTACGCTATCTCAGGAGAAATATGAGAGAACTGGGATGGTGGAGGAAGGAAAAAAAGTCTTAACAGAAAGCCTACAATAATCACCTAGGGGTTTAGGATACTCTTAGCATCCTAAATCCAACAGCATGGGTTGTGAACACCATTCATGAGGAGGGAGATAACCCAGAGATATGCTTTATCAGTCTGAAAGAAAATCTCTGTAGGAACCTGTGGCAAATCCTATTCCTGGTGCTTGAGCCTAAAGCTTTGCCCTCCCATCCTGCTGTTTCCTTCAATAGACAGTCAACTTGGAAGAATTAGTTACTGAGCAGAGACTAAAACATTAAGGCAAGAATTATGCTTCTGTTCCTAATCCCACCATTTGAGTTAATCTGTGGCTTTTGCTAAATCACGAAGTCCCTCCATCCATCTATTAAATGGGGATAACACTAGTTTAATGACTGTAATGCACTTTGAAAAACAGTGAACAAAATATGCAAAATAAACTTAATTTTTTTCTTTCTTAGCCTTTATACTCAAAAGAATAATTCACAATGAATAACTTACTCAGTGACATCAACTCCTTTGCCTTTGAATGTTATTCACCCACAACGTATTTTTTTTTTCTGAGTTATTTGTTATTCTACACTGGTTAAATAATTCCCATAAATATGTATTGGTTTATGGGCTGTCCATGAAAAGTTCATTCAGAATATTTATTACACGAAATGTAATGAACTGGATATTTTTGGTATATCCAGTCTCTGCTTCCTGACTAGAGTAATATAATTTGTTGAATCAGGTTTTTTATGTAAATTATTTTGCTTGTATATCAATTACATTTTCTGTACATATTCGTGTTTATAGTGTAAGTTTGAGAACATCCCTAGCCACCAACTCATTCACCCAAAAACAAATGTAGTTTTAAATCACAAATGCAGATAAAGAAAACCTCCATTTGCATCTGATCTTACACTATCTTATTCTTCATGTACAGAAGATGAATACAAAGTTAAAATATATCCTGCTGGTTTTTTAAAATTTAAATTAAATTACCATTAACTTCTTTCATGTAAAAGTAATTTAAACTGATTAAAGAGAATACTCTGTGGATTTACATTTTCCAAATAGATTAGCAATAGATCTCTTGGAATTCATCAGGTATAAGAATGAAGCTGTAAAACAGTGATTTAAGTAAATGCAGGGAATACCAAGAGGATTAAAATGAGATCTCTAAGGTCAATAACATTGCAGTGTAGATTCTACTGTAACATTAAATCTTTTGAAATATTTACAGAGAAGAAATATACTTCAGCTCTGAGACAAATTGTAGAACACAGAAGTTTGAGTAAGCTATGATTTACATTATCACTTACCTGAGGGAATCACTAATTGCTAGAAACTGTTCATTATTTAAGAGGTCTTCAAGTAAAATGAGAAACAGGGAAAAATTCTGGGTGACAAGCAAGGCCAGTTTTAAATATAGCTTTGTACTTCTGTTTTTGTTTTGTAAAAAAACTCCTGTAATCATGTTTCAAAGACAAAATAAATGCATTAAAATATTTTTATGTTGCAGTTTCATCTTAGTGTAAAACTATAGAATAGCCAGCAAAGTAATTAACTGTAAGGACATTTATATTTTTAATGCTCACAGTGTTATGTAAGACTTTTTTATTTTCTTTAAAAAGACTTTAAAGCACATCAAGGAATAGCAATATCTCATGGGTCATAATCTCTAGAGTATCATCTTTCTGCATAGCTGTTTTTCTAACATCAGCACAGTTCTTTGAGGACAAATTTTATTTTTAGTCTGGTGAAAATCTCAGCATCTTTCAGGGTAATAGACAAATGGATAAGTTCTTCGGAGTCTTACTCTAAAGTTTTTGGGAAGCATGCACACATTCGTATGCCTGTCAACCTAAGAGTCTTTCTGCCCTCTCCCTCCAAACAGGCATTCATCCCGGTAATTGCTACATTTGTACAAACACAGAAATTCACACACAAACACAGAATTTCAGGTACGGGAAACTACGAAGCATCAATACGAAAGTCTGAGACCTGCTAAATATTTTCGTTTTAAAATACTTGACTGAATATACAAACTACTGCAAAAATTTAGTTTTCCCTGATAAATTTTGGGCTCAGCTATATTTAGATGAGACCTTACAGTAATTGTACTGTCAAAGATAGTATATGCTAATTTAATTTAGTACAAAGAAAGCTCCAAACATAACTTCCCATTTCAAGTGTTCATAACTTTTATCAAATGTATTATCTCAGAGTAAAATTAGTTTTCTCATCTCTCCAATTAAATCTTAAACAAATCTGAATTCTTAGGCATATATTTAAAATGACAAAGAAAGATAAAAGACTCTTAACAGAAAGTATGACTGTGGATAAATATCCAAATCTAACCTGTCCCACTAATGCTAAAATACACCAGACTTGAAAGGCATATTCTCTTGACTATTTTCTGCTGCTTTATATTCACTGACACAAGGGTCCTCTTTAGCAAAATGATGTTTCCTGAGGCATAATAAGTGCTGGCAAGCTCAAAAGAAACAATGACTACAGAAAATACATATATTGATTGCTTCAGACAATAACACGAACAAGCATTGTCTGATGTTTCTGCACTCTCATCCTCCCACACAAAGCAACATGGGCTAAAAAAAATCACTAGAAAATACAGAAACAAAATCTGCCACAGACATCTTAATATCTACGCATTTACTGACTGTTTCACACATAGGACCAAAGATCAGGAATTTCAGAAAGTTCGTAAGTATAGCATTGACTTAACTATGAGACTACTGAAATAGTGTCTGAAGGCCACTGAGTGTAGTGCTGTCTGTAACAGCTATGCCTATGGGACATCCTTAGACAGAGATATATCACAAAATCACATTCTAGCACTATGCAATGTTTTGTTTCTACTTGAGGTGCAGCTCATTGGTACCAAATAGAAGACAGTACATCATGAAAGTATATCCTGGCACTGTGATTAGCTTATGAAAGAATTGCATCAAGAAAAGCAAAAAGCATTTTCCCTGAGTTCAGTCTCCTGTGTTTAAAAACAAAGCTGGTAAATCCTGCTGTATCTGGCAGTTCCCAGAGCAGTTGCTACATGCTAGTTGTAAATAGAGCATGAGACAGTGATGGATAAATAGCCTGCTGTGGATGATTTTGGAAAAAAAAATTTGAACTGTTAAGAGGGTTTTACAAGGCTCAGAAGGTTTGGGATTTTAGAAACATAAAATCTTCCCAGCTGCACTCAGTGGAATTCCACAGCTCCTCCTGCTGCTCACAGCAATACATTATTTAACACACGCAGGGCAGAAGCTTTTTGAGGAAAAAACAGGTTTTACATACCAGATGCACAGTTTCCTCACATGTATTTTTCCTCAGATTGCCACTGACAGCTTCTCACTAGCAAAGAATGACAGCACTGTCAAATTGAAAAGACTTTGCAGAGAGCCTATTTAGCTGGTCTCAGACTTCTCCTCTGCTTTCTGGCCTTCAGTACATTCAAGCTTTTTATTTTTGTCTTTAGGTTGCCTGTTTATGGCTACTCATTCTATTCTTAATTACTATGTTCTACTGTGTTTTCGGTGCTCCCTTTGTCTCCTCTTTTTTAGGGCGCCTATTTTAACCTACAGCCCCTTTGGGACTTATTGTGGGTTGATTAGACTTTCTGATTTACCATTCTGGCTTTTTTTTTGCCTTTACAAACCCTCCCAAAGTTGATTTTCTTACCAGTCAATTGCTTTTTTCTGTCATCATATTTAATGGGCTGCCTTTTTTTTTTTTTTTTTAATTCAGTCAGCTCTCGACAGGATATTTGCAGGTTATGACAGAGAACTCAAGCATTCAAAAATCAGAGCTGTTGATAACAAAAGTCAAAAGTTTGCCTGAGTGCCTTTAAAACTGCAGCAAGTGGACTTTCGCAGATAGCTCCTTTAAAGAGCAGCAAGAGCCTGGCAAGGAGCATTTACCCTGTCAAGCTCTGCAGGGCACTGTGTTGCAGCAGAAAATCTCAGCAACAGCGATCCACAGTTTGGATAATCCACCCCAGGCTGCAGGGGACTAGGCCATGGACTACTCAGTCCATGGAGCTTGTTGATAGAAGCTGTTTTTTTAAAGTAATGCACACAAATGAAGTCAAAGCAACCATGAAGAAATAGAAAGATTTGATTCTTGGACATATGGTGGGAGATTAGTGGACACATCTGATTTGCTACTCAAAACGGAAAAACAAAAAGAAAACCATTTTCCAGCAATGTATGTGTCATTACTTTAAAAACAAATCAAAGCAATATTTTAGAGCAAGGAACTGAATCAGTATCTATCTATCTATCTATCTATCTATCTATCTATCTATCTTCTATTGCATTGCATTACTGTAGTATTTGGGCCAATAGCAACTAGGCAAATATGAAATTAAGTCTGAATTGCATTTCAGTGTGGCCCTGTTTGTGCCATTTCTGTAAGATCAGTCCTGTGCAATTGCAAAACAGTTTAAATCCTGAGGTTAGCTTTTTGGCTGGACCCGCCACTGAGAGTGTCTCTGCCACCACTGAGAATTGAGTTAGATATGGAGAGAGCAGAGGAACAAAGAAAAAAACTACAGACCTCATCCACAGCCACTGGCTCGTAGGAGGCTATACCTGCTTGAAGAAGATGGTGAGGACAGCAGTGGAACAGGGCCCAAAGCTGGAGATACAGACTGGCATGTTGGTAGGCAGCTGATGTACATCAGAGCCCTCTTTCCCAGCCATCACAGGGTGAAGAGGTGGCTGGACTCATGGGTGTGCAGAAGAAAGGCAAAAAAATGGGAATTAATCCAACAAAAGTTACAACCCTCACCTTCAAAAGCCCAGGGCCATCCTCCAACTCCACCTCTTGTAATTTCTCCCAGATCACATTCCAATCAACCTTTCTCATCCCCTATACCATCTTTTGCTGAGATCTCACTCTGCGGCAACACTGAGCTTTCCTTTCATGGGACTTTTTACTCATCTTGGCCGTAACCAAGAATGAATTTGGATTCATAATTGCTTACAACACAGAAAAGGCTTGAACCAACTTTTATGTAGCCACAGAAATGCACCACCAACCTCTGTTGGTTCCCAAATATTACTACAGAGTGTACTGTAAGAAATCCTAGGGAGATCAGACATATATGGCTCACACAGTACAAACCACCTAATTGCTGAGCAACCAGAGGAGCTGGGTAAGCAGTATCCCTGGTCAGCACCTCCTCATTGCTAAGCTGAAAAACTACTTGTGGTGAGGAGCCATTCCTTTTGTTTAATTTTTGGCTTTTATCTTAAGCCCAAGCTTTCACCACCTTTTTTCCAGTCACAGCCTCTGGATTTCCAACTCTGGGGCTGTAAAACTACATGAAACAGAATATTGCAGACACGCTACAAGAAAAATGGGAATCCTTGATAACCAGCATTCCCTAGAGTTATTACAGAAGCTATATGCACAGCTTGCTTTTTTGTAATATACCTTTTTTAATATATAGGAAAACTCCAGAGAGAAGGATACAGGGAGAAGCCAGACAGACTGGCAATCTTGTAGTTTCTTATTGCTGGTAAACTAGGCATATTCTGAAATCCAATGGGTTAAATCAGAGCTAGAGGCATCATTAAGGATCAGTGATTAGTGTTGGATCTATTATCTAAATAAATGCCTGAAAAAAAATTAAAGGACTCAGAGGTAGCTCTTTGGCTCAAGCCTTCATGACCATCACTGTAAAAGTCATACTGAGCATTACTATATGCTCAAGTTATTTTAAAGGGACAAAAGCACAGAAAACTATATAGGAAGCCAGCAGAGTTTCTGTCAAGCTCTATCATTTTTAATTTTTCAGACAGGATCAAAGTGGTTGGCATCTCTTTGCAAGAGGTGACAAAGTCTATTCCTGACAACAGATTGCATACACACATGGGTTCCTAGAGAGAGGAACACGTGCTGCTAAGCACCTTTCGTGTCAAACCAAGCATGTAAGTCCTCATTGGGGAGCAATCAGAAATGAGGACAGAACCTCAGAAACTGGCAATTGATATTCCATCAAGTGCAATATGCCACGGTGTCTTCAGTGGAAGTTGCACTGCTGTTAGTGATAGCAAAGTTATGTTGCAGTTAGGTACTTTCGACCTGAACACATCATATGGAATTGAAGCAATTCCTGCAAAAAACACTGAGTATGTCAGCGCTTAGTGGGTAGAGTCTGTGGAAATTTCTTCAATGTCAATTTTCAGAAAGAAAACAGATACTCTGAAACATTCAGTGAGGCCTTCTCAGCTCATTTAAACTACAGCATTTCTTTACTTCCACAAGTCAAAATATCCTTTCATTGCAAGAAATTTCTGCTACTTCACATGCTTTACAGCACAGCTGGTGCAACCAGAGAGATGTCCTATACCGTGTTGTGCCATATTCCAGGGTTGGGCTTTTTTCTTCTTCCACGAATATGAGACAGACAGCTTATTGCAGCATGAAATCAGTTGACTCAGACCACAGCTGAGAGCTGGACCACACAGACACAGAAACTCTGCCTAACTTTTTTGTTCTGTACATCACCCTGTAAAATAATAAGGCCAAAGCCACACCATATTCCCTAACTCCCCATCATTTTTTTATTTCACTCATTTTTATTTACAGGCAGAGATCAATGGCTTTCTGTACATTCTTCAATGGCAATGTTCTCCATATACTGTAGTCTTGCAATCCACCACATGGTCAAAAAATACAAGTGACCCATTTGCAGCTTTTAAGAGTATTTTGAGTACTTTGAAGAGCATTCAAACTAAACGTAAAAGGCTTTCTAAGCAAAGAAAAAATTATCACATTAAGAATATTCATAATTTTCAAGGTGTTTTGCCATTTTACATCTTGTTTAGTTTTAAACTGAGTCTCATTATTCACAGTTATATTTACTAGTCTACTGGACTTTTTTGTCTGGAATTTGCATAGTTCATCCTTTAAAAGATGGTCTGTCACATAACTTACTTTATTCCTTATACATAAAGAAAATATTCCAAAGATGTTGTTTCCCTAAAAAGTACATGGAAGTTCTTTTAATTCACCTTTGAAAACAATAACTAAATGAGTAATAGACATTTATCTATCACAATGTATTAATTTTTTGTCTTGTGCCTAAAGGACATTTGTGTCATGAAGGTTCCTATGTACTTATAAAATAGAGCACCACGTTTATAATATATAGCTTTAATATTTTTATTTCATTATTTTAATCTATTTTTAATAATTAACATAATCTAATTAATAATCTAAACTTCAAAAGGCCACAAAAGAAAAGCAACAACCTACCTCAACAAACAGTGTCTACATAATTGCAAGTGCTAATCTAAATCCAGGATGAAACAGAAATGTTTTCTAAATATTTGCATCAAATGCCTTTTTAGCAAGGAAAATGATCATCTGATGTTATCCTCATCTACTTTGACACATTTAATTTTCCAGTCCTTTTGATTATCATAGCCTTTCCTTGTCTGTAGATAGCTTGTTTAATGCGAGTAATTACTCTGAGTGTTAACAAGCTTTTCCTGATACAAAAATCTATAATGTCAAAGAAAATAATTCTAAGGTATCCTGATCTAGTGGATTTGGAATGACAATATAATAATTTATGAACTGCTATCATTATGAAGTTATAGGGTCAGCTTGGCAGGAGTTTGTATGGAAAAAGAGAGAAGAGAGAAAAGATAATGGTAATTTGACCCTTCTCAAAATCCTCTTCTGGGATTCACTTGTTAAAACTCTGAACTCTCCGTTTTAACAGTCATGCCAACATCACCAGGCAACCTAAAATCTATCTTCCATTTACCAGAACAGTAAAAATTTTGAGCAGAATCAAACAACTGCAGGAGAACTGAAAAAAAAGGGGAGACCCCCAGGAGTCAGCAGTTGCCTGGGATAAGCAAGCTGAGGTGAGCCAAGCTGCTGGCTAGATGAAAAAAGAGCAAGCCCACCCCCAACACAGGCAGCACTTCCTTCATTACTTTCTTCAAACAAACAAGATGGAAAAAACATGCTTTTCCATATCTCTGGAGCAGTTTTTGTAGGGGACCAGAAAATGAAGCAGATCCAGACCTGTCACTTGAGAAGACCTGCTTTCCAGTATTGAAGAGAAATCAGAAATGACAAGATTAAACTCAATTGTTCCACTATTTCTACTGAAGTAAGATTTCATTAATGATCTCTATACTCCTCTGCAGATGCTAACTCCAAGAAATCCTGGTAATTTTAGCAGATCTACTTCCTAGAACACCAGTTACATCTTGCCAGGTGTACCAGATAAATATATGCATTCCACTGTCACTCAGATAAAAATCAATACATCCCAGTGCATGAAGTGGGGAGTCGACAGAAGCAGAGTCAACTACACGTACTTTATTTGTTCAGAATCACGGCCAGATTTCAATCTGAAGAAGAAAAAAAGTTATTCTCTTTCGTAAGTGAAAGACTTCAAAAATGTGATCTGGGGCACATTCCATGGAATATAGAAAGGTTTCACACACAACAGTAGGACTTTTGTTTTGCTTCTGTGAAAGAAAAAATAAAAGTGAGGACCATTGCATCAGTAGACTTTTTGGAAGCATTTTTTAAAATGGCAAGTGAGAAGTACCAAAGCAAGAGCAAAAGTATCTGTGTATTTTATTTTTTGAGAGGAGCTGCACATTTGGAGGCAAAATGGAATTTATGAAATTTGAGGGGAGAGAATGAAAGATTTCATTATCATAAATTGCAGACTGTCAAAAAATAGTAAAAAGAAAGGTCTCTGGAGCAGTAAAGTGAAATGGGTAACAGAAGCTTGTAAGGGACAGCAAAGTGCGACTGGAACCACCTAAGAAGCAAGTACCCAGAAGTGCCTGAAGGGGAACAGAACAGCCTCCAGCTTCCTTCTCTGAAAAATACAACTTGTTGTTATTTCATCCATGCTGACCTTACTGCCAACTGCCATTAAACACTAAGGCTGAAAGTGATCCTTCTGCACTTTTCCCACACTTTCCAACTATTGTTTTCTTGTCCTCATTTCCAACATGCCACAGAGAAGCATTTTTCTGGGCCAATCCTTAGTGCCAGTTCAAATTAAGGATTTTTCATTCTTTAAGAATTAACCCAGAAATCTGCACTGCCAGTCTTGCCCTGTCTAGATGTGGACAAGTATTTAAGACAACACATCTTGATGGAGCTATGGAAGATTTAATGTACAATGCTCATTTGGTTGTTTTCTCTAATTTGTTTTGGATCAGAACAGGGTATTTTTATTGGCAGGGTGCATTTTGATTGTCTTGTTTCCTTTGAAAGGCTCTTATTTTCACAACCTTCTTTCATCTGTTCCAAACCCCCTGCATTTAGAACAGCCTGGCTTGCGTTTTTAAGGGTAGTTCACTTGGATTGGGTTACTCTGAACACATATTTGGTTATAGTCTATTGAGAAATAATGTGAGTAATTTACTCCTTCTGAGTTATCATTTGTTAAAGAGAATCCAAGCCTGGAAGTGTTTTAACTTGAAAACATTATAGATAGCTGTGGAATGGATGGCATTGTCTTTTCCAATGGTCACTGGGTGTGGGTGTTGTTGCATGCTAGATACCCACGTCAGTAAGGTTTCCATCTAGGAAAGGTCATTCCTGCCTGTGCATATTTTACAGTAATGGAGGAATGTGAACCACAAGAGAGTCCGTGCAGTGTGTGTCAGGAAGTAAGAATGGGAATATTTTTATGGAAGTGGAACCTAATATTGTTCGCTTATGATGTGAAAAATGTAAAAGCTTTCAAGGCAGGATTTGTCTTGGCATGACCTTGATCTTAAAACATCTATGTACTACACACACATCAGTCTGTACTTTCCAAAATTTCCCTTAGCATTATTTTATATTTATTCAACTTTTTATCTTCTTAGGCTACCAAAAAATTTTCTACTTTCAATTATTTATTGCAAGTTCTCACCACTGTTTCTTTTCCTTGGCACTACATTTAATCCAAAATCCTCAAATTACAGTTCCTGGTTCCTGGTGATTTATGTAATTTGACTTTCTCAAATTATTCTGTGCCTTACTTGTCTTTAAAAAAAAAAAGGAAAAAAAAAGAAAAAATAAAAGAAAAAAAAGAAAAAAGGTTCTGTCAGTATGATAGTCTAATTACTTGCATGAGTAACTTTGAAACACAGGGTCACATGCAGCTGTGCTATTGCACAAGTGTAGCTGCAAAGGTGACAGGGTCCGGGGCTTTATGCCCTGAAACGCACAGTGTTAATTTAGTTGCGGAAGTGCAGGAGAGTAGGGGGGAAAAAAAGGAAGAAAAAGGCAACAGCTTTAATGTTCGTTAACACCTTCTGGTACTTCCATACCTGGCAACACAAATATTTCTCACTCTTTCAACAATAACAGCTGTGGTAAAACTCCCATTGACTTCTTCATTACCCTGAACTTTTTGCTTTAATTTTTTTGTGAAGGCTACAAAAATAAAAAACAAACAAACATGAACAGCCACCTTGTCTTTAACATTTCTGAGCAATTTGTTATTCTTATGTATATTGGAACTGTGATCTTTCACTTAGATTTATCAAATACAGCCCTTTCCCTAAGCCTTTAGTTTAATAAATTATACTTGGTATAATGGATTGTAGACAGCAGTTTTTGGCCCTCAATGACTGTGTGCAACGACAATCATCTTGCACCATGAATAAACAGAGGCATGTGTTAACTTGGGTGAAGACTTCTCTGTCCTTTGAAGGGCCACCTGAAGGTAACTTCCTTTGAACTGCATGGGCAGCACTGGGGAAGCGGATACTTCAGCTAAGGGCTGAACTTGGATAGGGTGAACACAGGCTGTGGGTGAGCACTAAGGACATGAGTCCAGAATTCCTGCTTTCCCTTTGTTATTCAATAGTGACCCATAAAGTTTTTCTGTCATGCTCACTTGGTGCAAGGGGAGTGACTGATAGACCAGGACATGCCCCGTAGTGAGCAGTCTTTCCTTTCCCCAACATATCTGTGAGATGAGATGAATCACACATCTTCCCCTACAAGTGTCTTCATCTGTATAGTTCCCACACAGATCTTCATTGTACCGTTTGGTCTTTAATGCCTAAGGAGACTAATGGGAAAGGGTATGAGAGAAAGTGATTTTAGGTGCAAAACGTGTCTTCTGCACTCAATTACATATTTTATTCTCAGTTTATGCAGTTGTTAACTCTTCAAATGTCAGCATTGACATGCACCTCTGGATGACAAATCCCCAGTGGCTGGAAATTTGTGCTTATCAGGATGAAAAAGAATTTCACATTTAACTTGCTAAGAAGTGCTCATCTTCTTTTCCAAGTGAGGACAAGTCAATCTAACTGTTATAATTGTCGCTGCCAGGCTTGATTGCAGCTATTCGCACTAGCTGATGTGGAACACAAAGAGAAGCTGCAGGTTCTAGCTAATATGCAATACATCTGCTTCCCTTTGCCATGGCTTAAACAACCACAATCAGGAACCATGAACAGGTTTTTTTTAGGTTTTTGTCTTAAGTTTCAAGTCCAGTAATGGACCAAGCCCCAGTAACACTAGAAACTGAACACCAAGTTAGTTTCATCTAGAATAATGCAGAAAATGAAATTCATTCCCATAATCAGTCTCCAGAAGGAAATAAAATTAGCTGAGAATCTAGATGTATTTGGGAAATGTCTCAAAGTGTTCTTTGTTTGGAAAATTTTACCATCATAACTGATGAATACCATGTGAATTGACATGATACTGACATTGATAAATGTCTTTCAGACCTTTATCCCCCGCTCCCAAGCATGATCTTAGTTCTACTTGCCTGTTAAAGAAACATTCTCTCATTGATTTTTATCTAGAAATTCATGGATAAAGTGGGACTAAACAGCATAATAAAAATGCAAGCTATGTAGTTTTTGATCTCTATGGCATTAAATTTGCAACCACCATCACAGAGAAAAGCCAAATTACTGACGGCACTTACTGGGAATCTTCATTTGTGGCTCCAGGATAAGCTTCAGTATGGAACATTTTCTCATTGAGATGTTAGCTGTATCTTCCACCTATTCAGTACATATGACTACTACTCTTCCTTAACAATAATTCTGAGGTTTTATCTGTATAGCTTTATGTTCAACAATTAACATGAAAATACATTCAAGACTTAATATTTTCTGCCAGAAAATTAAGGTGGTCAACAAGGAAAAATATCCTCATATCAGGTGCTGATTACCTTCTAGACTTTATTTAATGCCATGAAAGGTCTTTATACCCATAAATTTTTAATCTTTTATGGATTTCAACGTTAACAAAAGGCTATAGGCCATATGCCCTCAACATCTTTTCATGAGAACTACATCACTGGTACTTTGTCACCAACTTTATTTTAGGTTTATAATACGCAACAGGAGAAATCAAAATAATAATAATATAATTTTTTTTTTAAAGCCTGGAAAAATAGTGGTAATGCCAAATGCTAAAATGTTTATTGTGTGAGAATCCTGGCTAAATATTAAATCTCTGCTTGTATATCAGTGGAAGCCCTGACACTTTCTACAAAACCAACCAAACTGCATGGCAAACATATGCATATAGGGCTGTTTTTAAATTGGACTGCTCAAATGCACAGCTTAGAGCTTACACTTCAGATAAAGGGAGATAAATAACAGGTTCATTTGACTTTCCTCCTCGTGGACACCATTCAGAACATAACAATGACAGAATATACTGTGCAACAATGGCTTAATAAAGATGTGAGGAAGAAATGAGCAGGATATGTTTCCCTGCTTGGTATCTCCAAGTCAATATATTTTGTGGTCACACAGTTCCTTGTGGTACCACTCTAGCACTCTCCATCTGTATTACCTTTTCTTTCAGAGTCTATGTGGCAGATGGTGCACTCCCACCTTGGGAATCTGCAGCTCAAAGCAGAGGCATAACAAGATCAAAAGTCTGCATGCGACACACTGTAACATGGCTATGAGCAGCACTGAGAGAAAAGGCTGTGAAAACAACCATCCCTCACGTATTTATAGTAATTAAAACCACATAGCAGTACTTAGTTACATCAGGTGAAGGGACCAATCTTCATGGTGTATTCACTTTGGAGTGTTAATTAGAAATATGGTAAATTTTAAAAAATAACTCTTTTTTTTTTTTTCCCAGCCTTACTTCTAATAAAAATAATCATGGAAATGATTGGTTCACAGTGAAAACTTTCTCATCATTAAAAAATTTTATACATGTTATAGAGAGCAGAAATATTTTTATAAGCCCTGTTTATTGAACTACTTTAAATGTTTTTAAACAAAAGAAGCAAGCTTCAGATGTGTCTCACATCATAACAGAAGCACTTGCTAGGTCTTTGTCAAAAGCCCACTAATTTTAATATGAAAATTTTATTGATTAATTGAAATAGCCAAAAAGTGACTATATTTTCAGTTTGGGTCTAACACTGCAGTAGTTCTCAGTATCTGTTCTCCCTCACACCAGTTAATCAGTAAAGACTTTGATACCATCAAAACCATGAGTAAATCTTCCACTACTTAGTCCAGAGATACACATTCCACGTGTTTTCTGAAGAAAGAAACTGAATTGGCATCTAGTCTACAGCTTCTTAAAGCAAAACCTGGAAAAACAAATTAAAGCATGAATTTAATCTCTTGAGCACCATCTAATGACGAAATTGTAAAATGACCAAGAAGTACATCGGCAGTGATGTTAAAAAAGGATGAACTTTTAACTCACATTGGTCAAGAATTTCCATCAGAAGTTTTAATGGAAAGGTGCTTTTTGCTGAAGTGCAAATCTCTATGAATAGCATCCATTTTGAAAAAATTACTGAGAAAGTTCTTTATGAAAACCACACCTATAAATGCTAACATTTTCTTTTTTGGAGTTTTTTTTTCCAAAATAACCAAAGAAGTACTTAGATGATTAAAAAGCCTTATTGTTTTTAACTCTCCCCTTAAAGAGGAAAAAAACCCCTGTTTCCCAAGCAGTTGAAAGTTAGTGTCTCCCCTCAATATTTCCAGTCCTTCTCTTGAACTACACTTGCAAAGTCAGTTTCAGGTATATTTCTGCCAACATAGTATTTTGCATTTATAAACAGTCCAAGTAAATAAATAAGCAAATGAAATTACAAGTCTGTCCAAAAATCTGTTATTTAAGCATAAGGTAAAATTTATTTAATTTAAGCATTTAAGCATAAGGTAAAAAAAATCGGCATGTCCAAAAAGCAGCTATGATGAATAGTAGGAAGCTAGTATTAAGATTACTTATATTGGGCATGTATAAATTCTTTATGTACTTAGAAAGGTCAGTCCTAAACGAAAGATTAGATTGAAAATCAAGAAGGACAATGAAAAAAGTGATAGAAAGGGAGAAATAAGGAAAATATGAAAGGGCAGAAGTGGATGTACATCGGAAAGAAAAAAAAAAAGAAAGATGGATTGGGCAGCAAAGTTGTTCCACTGAAGAAGGACAGCGAAGGAGGCACTGCCACTGAAGGTTGGATAAAGGGTATGTCATACATATTTTAGAATTTTTAGGCTACAATGGAAAGCCTAAGATGTTCAAAGCACAAAAAGGCCAAACTGAGGCACAGATGGGGTACTCAACATGGGCTAAATATAGAAAGATAATCTTCCTAATAACCTTAGAGATATTCTGAAGGGTGGTTTAATTCAGGTCAGGAATGAACATTTCTCAAGGCAATCTTTTGGTGGTGCCCACTTAACTGCACTTTGATTCACATTGTGGAGTATCTCAGAGCACACAAACTGCATTTCCTTTGGATGAACTAACCGAACAGATGCTGCAATGCTTTGAAGTCAAAGGCATAGAAGCCTCTGGGTCCGATTCTGCAAGAGCTATACCAGCTTGGACTCCACCCCAGCACAGGGGTGCCAGGAAATTCAGGCTTTTCAGTAGACTATTACAGGCTCAGAAAACCCTGCAGAAACAGCCTTTCACACCACTGTCATCCGGAATCAGCGGTGCCTCCAGGCACAGCTGCACCTGGGGACTTGCTGTTGCAAAAAAGATCAGAGCTAACTCCTGGAAAAGTCCTCATCCTGAAAACACCTGGATTTTTTCCAGTCAGTATTGGTGGCAGCTCTCTAAAAAAAAGACACCTGTCACATTTTCACAAAAAAATCCCCAAGACTCCAAAAGCAGATAGTTGCAGAGCAGCTCTGGATTGCAGCTCTCGTTTGAGCCCAGCGCATCCTGGCAGGATGCAGCATTCCTCTCACAGCAGCCGGCTGCGATGCTGAGCCGCCTTTCCCAGCCAGGAGCTCAGCTTTATGAATGCCACTTTCACTCCAAATATTGGCGGCCATCAGCCCAGTTCTCATGCCAATGCAAAAGTTGTTATTCAGCGAGTGGGATGAAACTAGGTAAAATAAGGGCTTGATTTACAATCAGCTTTCGACCTAGCTTCACCCACTGCCTGTGTGTGGCATGCGAGGCTCGCCTCAGCAGGTGTGAGCAGCCAGGAGCACTTGCGTCGGTACGTTTGGGCAGCGGGAGAGGCCGCCCTGAAAAGCAGCTGCTAATTGATGGGTGTTAGTGCAGACACTTGGGGCAGAATGGCTCAGTGTTCTGCTCTCCTGGCACACAGCGAGTGGGAACGGGCGGCAGGCGCCATCAAGCACTTCATAAAAACACCACTCCGTCCATCACGAGGGCCCTGAGACCGCAACCAGCCTGGACTGAGGGGCACTGGCTGAGCTGCGGTGGGAAGTTTGCACAGCACCTGCCTGTGTTATATCTGGCATGTGTCCCCATGGGCAGGCCCCATCCTTCATAAACAAACAACAAAGAAAGTTCATGTAGACTTTTTATATTTTTTAATGTATATATGTTGTGTCCAAGGAGAAGCAAGTGTTTGGGAGTAGTCTGATTTCCCACTTCCGGCGGTCTCAAAGTGTCTCCTGTCTCCTGCGAGCACACAGGGCTCTGCCACTCACGCAGCAAACCTGTCCCGGTGGGAGCGGTGGCGGGTGCTGCTGCCACCGATTCAGAGGCTTCCAGCCAGGAGCACACAGGGAGCCAGGCTGCCCCTGCAGCTGAGGGGTCAGGAAGGCTGGGAAGGCTGCACAGCCAGGCGTGCTTAGCTGGGGCTCCTCAAGCCTTTCCTGGACCACTCCAAATCTGACCTCGGGTGCCAGAAAGGGACAACAAAAGATGAGAGACACACACGTGAAGATGATCTCTTTCAAGCCAAGGTTTTGTATGAGATCTGTTTCTTTTCCTTTCCTTTCCTTTCTTTCAAACATTTTCCAAATATCTGTCAAAAGGTATGGGGAGGGTGTGAGATGACCTGCAGAGAGGAGAGGGTTTGCATTCACTTCTGAAAGTGTTGACATGCTGCAATTCAGAAGGGAGATGTCCCACTGCGAAAACTTTTCCTCCTTAACTTCAAAGCTTTCCTGGCAGTGGGAGCCCTGATTCCAAATATGACCAGTTTGCTACTGTCCAGGATAAGAGGGGTTTGGGACCACACAGAGACAAATCTCCAGTGATTCTACTGCCTCCTGATCCCGGCTCACTCATAATGTTCTTGGATAGGCTTTGCAGCTCCACTGCACAAGAGTAGGAGTGCCACAGCAGTTCCCATGGCATCCAGGGTCCCAGCTGCTCAAGCAGACAAGTTCCCTGGGCTTACACTGGCTGGCACAGAGACAGCTACAATGCCTCAGCACTGGGCTAACCTAGTTATTCACCACGGAGGAAGGAGAACCTGGGAGGCTCTCAGGCTCCACTGTAGTTAATACTTGAAAAAGTTACTGAGCAGCTCAGAAAAGTGAGTTTCTCAGAAAAACTGCCCCTGACAGTTTGGTTCCATTTGCATTATAGCTAGTTTCTCTTAGCTCTGAAGGGCATTTTCATGCCCTTCTCCTAGGGCATGAAAATAGAGGGAGACCAAGAGAACAAGAAAAATGTATTTATCAGAGTTTGTGCTTTAGGAATAGGGATTTGGGTATCTCAGTCTGTCACTTAACTTAGTATTTCTGTCCAGAGCACTACGAGAGAAAGTACATTACCAAACATATCAGTTTTACCGTCCTTTCAACATCTAATCATAAGAAAAATTGAACCTGATTGTCCCTCAGGCAACTCCTTGAAGAAAAAAATGAATGCTAAGAAAAAATAAATTAACTCTGCTATTAGCTTCTTTAAAGTCATTGTGTGAAGCATATAATGGAGTAAAGCATCACATAGGTATTTTTTGATGCAACTCTCAAAGATTTACTTAGCCATTACTTCGACAATTACAAAAAAGCTCTGAGAGAGTAGAAGTAAATCTTGCAGCATGATGCAGATTTTCCATGGTGGATGGCAGTCATGTTCCTGTACATCCAGGGGTTATGCCAGGGCTTTTTCCTCCGTGTTTCAGTCATGTTGCATACTATGTCAGGGAAGCAATATGAGAATGTCTTAGCAAGACAATCACTGGACCAATGCAGTTCAGCAGCTTGTGCCAGTAAGTATTAAAATGATGTCTTGAAATGCTTCTAAAAATTTGATACTATTTGTCATGACTTTTTTTCTCCTGTATTGCAATGTGACCTACACAGATATTAAATGAGATGATCCCCAAAGACTGCAGCTGAAAGTTTCATGTCAAAACCTGATCTGTATTTTTTTGAATATGACACAAAAAAGAAAAAAAAGTAAAACATTTAAAAAGTACTCATACAACGAGTAAGGTACCAAAGGCAGCACTCAGCTGTTAAACAGCCGACTTGCACAAAAGGCCAGTGTGAAAACCAAGACTAATATCCCCATGCAACATACACTGTATTTTTAAAAGTCAAGTGCTCAGGTCTCTACACTGCCATGTGCATTAGAAGGAGTATTTGTAATGTGTTGTAAAGCTAACAAGCTTAGTTAAGCAGAGGTGTGTGGTCTTTCAAAGTGTATTCCCAGGGTATAACTGCCCTCCTCAAGAAACTCATTTATCACTGTGATGGTTTCACCTCATTTGAAGCCAAGTTATTGTCACCATTGAAATAATGTACCTTGACAGGAAAAAATGAAATTCATGTGAAAAGTTATACAGTCATCACACTCTGGAGCCAAAATATAGACTATCACATCAAAACATATAGTAAATGAAAACATTTTCTGTGAATATATTTACATGGTATTTGCTTGTACCACAGACCTCTCCTCTCCTCCCCTCCTCTCCTTTTTCAACTATATGTAAGTATTTAGGTCATGTGCATGTGGACTAATACATGTCCTGTGGTTCACTGCCGTTAAAGGGAAGTGTACATGCTTCGTAGCTGCCTCAGTATGGCAGCCCAGGCTTTTAAAAGGTTAAGGAAGACTGAGAAATGTGCAGATGTATTTAATAGGGAGTGACCTTTGAAATGATTTGTCACTCCCTAGTGCCCAGTTATATTTCAGGTGTTGTGAGAGTGCTTAATCTTGTCCTGTCCTATTCCACAACTGATGTTTGCACTCTGGAGTGCAAACTCTTAAATCTTTCTCTTCAATCCCCCATCCTCAAAAGTCCTTGAGGAACCAGGGTGGACTAGACTAATGAAGTTCCATGTGGAGATGTTTCCAAGCTAAACCACAGTCTCTCTTAAGAAGAGCAGGTTTCAGATAGGCATTTTCAAATCAGTGCAACATACATGGTGTGCTTTGAAGGAGCTGTGTAGGAGGTTGTTTTTTTTTTTTTTTTGCTTTTGCTCTTTCGCTGTCATCCTTTGGCCCCAGGGTCTGCAGAATTTATTTTGAAGGTTTTGGATTGTCAAAATTTTCCTAGCTGGTTTGAATTCTTGCATTTATTATTTACTAAAAAACTAAAATCAATTCCAGGGAAAAAATGTTGTTTTTTTACACAACTATTTTCACCCTTTACTATTTTTCAAAGCATTCTTGAAGTTCATCTAATTTCACTGGGAATGTGCCATAAGGCATAAGCCCTCTGTGAGGCTGTACCTGTCAGAGTCAGCAACTATTTCCTAAACTCTACATGACTTCTGTGTTTCCCCTCGTTGCAGTCTGTGTAGCTTAAAGACAAACCTTCATATATGTACTTAGGCTTACATTTAAGCAGCCTGAATATTATAACCTTGTAGATCTTAGTGAAGCCAGAAGAAAAATCTGGCTATGTTTAGGGGACTGGAAATGAGCTTGGATACGGTATGAAAGTGACAGGTGACATCAATAATGAGAAGTGAGATACACATAAACAAAGAGGAAAAGGCTCAGGCGGATATCAAAAAACACAAACAAACTTTTGCATAATAATATTTCTCCTGCCTTCATAACCAAAAATATTTCTTTTTGATATGTTTTTATCTTACCCAGTCTGTTTTACTGAATTGTCAAGCACAGGGAAAAACAACTTGGTCATTTTTTAAATTTGGATGCTAACACAATCAGAAGTAATAATTATGCAAGGGATGCAATGGAGGGTGTTGTGTTTAGGGTGTGTCTCAAAAACTAGACCATTCTTCTTCGCCTAAGGTTCAGTACAAACTAAAGTTATTTAAAAATTGCAAGTTTATTAGCAAAAACTCTGCTGCAAATCCTGTATATGTAATATGCAATTTTGACAGAAACAGTTTGTTCTGCTGGAATTTCATTCCAAGAAGGAGAACAGCACTTCTGACAATTTCAAAACATGCCTTGAGGCTATATTCACAATTTAATATTTCAAATTTTATTCTGACAAAACTTTTCATTAATTTTTTCTTAGTTTACCTCATACTCATATAATATATGATCAAAATTCTGCCCACACAAACCATAAGAAAATTAAATGTTTCCATTCTGTCAAATGAAGAACAATCAATCCAAAACTAGAAGACATTTGGGAAGCCTGGTTTCTAGAAAATGTTAAATGTTCCAGGTTTTGTGCCTGTTTATTACACAGCTGAATGTCAAACCCCTTTGCAAAACAAAATTCTGTTTCTATGCAATAAAATTATGAAACTGAAGATCACGAAAACATAAGGCCTGGTTAGAAGAGAATCAGTGTTTCTCTAAATATTGAGTTTAACACTAATAAAGGAGTCCATTTTCAAAACTGGGTTCTATTCATATTTAAAGGCCCATCCTAAGCTGAATATGTGCATTTTTCTTCCTCCTTTAGTCCAGTTGCTCCTCCAGTTTCTAAGACATGCACTAAACTTCTGATGTCATTAAGGGAAAAGTCCAACAGAAAAATTTTAAGATAGCTGATTTACCATGTGATCAATTCTAGTTTATTCCCTTCCATGTAACAAGTGAAATGATCAAGAAATATACATACTATGCTAGATAAATATCTGTTACAATTTTTACCTGCCTCCCACAAACAGTTTTCTCTCACAGAGAAAATATTGTCCCCTCGTGAACAGTCCTGATATTTACTGAAGCAGATTCAAATTGGTCCCAAACTCTTAATCCACGCAAAATTTAATTACTAAAGAACTGGAAGCAGCTGTAATGAGCAACCTTAGGTGTCATGAAACCTCCTGACAAGGCTCTCATCAAACCTTGTGTTTCCCCAGCTCCACACAAATTAAACCCTTTTTTTTTTAGGTGCCTTTTCTCTAGCCCGGTATAGATCTCACCTGAAGCTATTTTTCTTTGCTAATCTCGTTACTTAAGAGTAAGCGATAGCAAAGCTCTAAATATGCCGAAGGTGGTTTCGTACATTTGATTGCACAGCAAAAGTAGTACCAGCAGGCATAGAAATTTTCCACTCGGGAGGGTTGATGGAAACTCAAAATAAGCTGAAAACAGCATTGATAAAATGAAGGTTATTTGTATAATATTTACTGACACTGAATTTTAATGTTAAGCCTACACTGTATGTCCTAAAATGAAGAACAGATGAACTAGTGGGCATATAAAAAAGCTATGAGACTGGAAAAGCTGCTTCTACCCTTGAGAAGAAGATGAATCAAATCTGGAATGAAAGGCAGGCACAGATAGAGGAGATTACTAGGCTGTTAAATAAACAGTAAATAACAAGAGGAGTGTTGACAAAAACAGTAGAAAGTATGTTCCCCAGTCATAGCTTGCAAAACACGGATCAGGGAAAGGATTTGGTGATGACTGTTGACAGACACTTAAAACCAGCAACCTGATGTCTGGTAGCAGTTTGGAAAGCAAGCAAACACGGGGAAGTGTAAACAGAGGAACAGAGCACAGATTTCAACAGAAAACTGCATCCTGCTACAAAGGGCTGCTGTGCCCACAACAGAGCCCTGCCTGCTGCTCTGGGCAGCAGTAACAGGAACCGAGGGGAGGTACAAATGAAGCAATCAAAACCATGAGCTTCGGAGCAGGCCCCTGCAACTGAGAACATCACCGGTTAAGGGCAACCCACCATGAAGAAAAGCTCCCTTGCACAAAGCAAATAAGGGAAAATACCAACTCGAATAGCTTTAAATTGAGGAAAATTTAAGGCAATTCAGCAGAGGCAAGATGGTGTTGTCTGGTCATAACTTACAGAACATAAACTGAAAATCCCTGAACTGCTTTTCTACAGAGCTGCAGCTCTTCCTGTGGCTGGGAGCACAGCATAAATTCCTGAGAGCATTTTGGCATTACTGTGTGACTCATGGATATGGAATTATACAGCATGCCTGGGGGGCCACAGTGTGTACCTTTGCTCAGAGGTGTCCCCTGCTCTCATGGAGCAGATCTGCCCTTGCTGAGCAAATTTGGCTACACTGTGGTGTTTGAAGCCACATCTTCTCAATCAGGCACTCCTAGTTGCAAAATGGAGATTTTAAAATTTATGCACAGAATATTGAAATTGAAAAGCAGTATCTCAGGAGGGAACTCTGCTTCAGTTCTGTTACATGCTGGCTATGCTTATATTAGTGTTGTGGTTTAAATCAGGAGAATTTTCTTTTAGTAGACTCATCTAATGGCCTGGCCCCACTTACCACACGTGAGTCACATTGTGGATCAACCTCAGGGCACACAAACTGAATTCCTTTCAGATGAAATTAAACCTTGAGACCTCTATCAAACCTCTAACTGCTCACAGGCTTTTGTTCCAGGGGTCAGAGCCTTTACTGCAGCTGAAGGAAACCCCTGAAATGAGAACAGAATGGGTGTCAGGTCCTAAGCACTGATTCTTTTGCCCACCAGATTTGCTCCTGCTGGGCTAAAGCTGCTATGGTAGCTGTAGCCTGTCTCTATTTTGTAACAGTAGCTCCTCACTGCAATTCCTGAGCACACTTTGGTGTTTTGCCCAGTGTTTTTCTCCTCGATTAGCCCTAACTAGTTGGGTTGGTAGGCTGACCTATGAAAGACATATCCATCCCACTGCAAGGGGACTTTAGGTAAGAATTATTATCTTTATTATCCTTAGTCTTTTGAAGAAAAAACAAAGAGCCACAAATGTGGATTGACAAGAAAATATCTCAGTACTAGCCACACAGGTCAAGGGAAACTGATAAACCACTGAGCTTCTTTTCCTCCCAGCAGTATTATTGCTGTGTAAATATGAACCATGCAGATGGTTTGGCTATTTGCCAGTTCCACTTGGGTGTGAAAAGCAGCCTTCATGGTTGAAAAGCTATTTTTCTGAACTTCAAATGCCCATGGCCATGTGAGAAACATCTATTTAAGATCTGGCCCAAGTAGTACCAGACATAAAAGATGAAATAGGTGGTGGGGTTCTGTGCCACCCTGAAGCTACCTTGTTTTTTAATAGTCCCTCATAGACATGCTAGGAAACTCTCTGAGACAAGCTCAACCCCTTAGCTGGCAGCTACTGTCTGCCTACAAAGCATGATTACTCAAAGATGTATTTTATTAGGATGCACTTTAATAACTTCCTGTGCTTAAAAGAGTTTATTTTCAGCAGACTTTTTAGAGAAGTCCTATCCATTAATCAAAAAGAAAAAATGCCCTGGAGTGGACTGTGTTCCTCCAAAGGAGCTGTAAGAGCAGGTTATTCAAGAACTCATGTGTGGTTATAAATACTCTGAAGTGCAGAGCAGGAGTATTGGCGGAGCAGAGCACATTAGGGGCTGATGGTGCAGCTGTGTGGATATATTTCCCTTGACTTGTGTGGCATGGGGCTTAGAAAGTATAAAGGGTAGGAAGTGAGGTGGAACTGGAATTCAGAGTGATCAGGGTCTCTCTGCACTGAGAGCACGTTGAAGAAACAGCTGAGTACATAAAACCTCATAAAGAAAACCAAAACAATGATATTCCCTATTGTGACTGTTTAGTCTTTCTGCAGAGACTCATGAGGTCTGGGCTATCATCTATTTTTAATATCACTTGACCTGAAAATTTATGCTACCATCTGGAGAATGTGAGGATTTCTGTGTTACAGACTCAATACTGTAAGGGAAAGAAAGAGCGGGGGTGGCAAAGGCGGTACATTATAAAAATGTTTAAACATTATTCAGCAAATGCCACTCATTACCTTTTTTTTCTAAAGAGAATTAAACAAAAATGTATATCTTAAATGGCAAAACTTTATAATAAAAGTTGAGATGTGAATTCATATGTATTATCTCAGATTATATTTGCTTTACATTTCTTTGTATTTCAAGGCATTTATTACCTTAGAAAACCAAAGTAAACCTTTCAGAGGTCTGCTGTTAATTTTTCTTTTCCATAATGAATTGGAAATTCTAAATGCAAGAGGGAAAACAAAAGGCGATTTTAAAACTTTGTAGTATTACTCATGTTAGTACATTCAAAATGCTTTGTTCCCGGAGTCATCTTTGAACTGGGAGATTGGTTTTTACATCATGGGATTTAAGCATCAAAATAAATAAGCTATGGTTTTTATTTTTTCATCTCTAAGAATTAAATGCTCATGCTTCAAAATTTCTCTGAAAACCTGACAGCTAGGAACCCTGTATTAATTGCAATTGCTGCAATATTAACTAAACAAACTATATCATTAGGTTTGCAATAAAGTCAGAAAAAATTAGCAGCTGTGTAGGATAGTGAAGCAGAGCCCCACACTAGAGCACACCTAGTGTGGTAGGGGAGGTTGCCAGAACTTGTCTGCTGTAAGGGCTGCTGCTGGTCCCAGGTCACCTGCAGTGCTCACTGGCCCGGGAGGCAGCATCCTTGTCTGGACATGCAGTCCTCACCCACTGCCATGGGTGGCACGAGCGGCCCATGCCCACCTTGCTTTGGGCAGGATCCCTCCAGCGCTGGCCACAGCCTCGCACTGGTTGGCCCCTGGGTTCCTCCAGGCCCGTGTGGCCCTACACACACTGGCCTGATTTTTTGGTGGGCTGGGGAAGAAGGTGCTGTTTCCGTGCCCCTGAGATAATATGAGGGTCAGACTGCATCTCACCAGTGCGATGACAAGTCTGAAGGTGTTTTCCATACCCTGAAGCTGAGGCTGTCCAGGGTGCATAGCCTGCTGCTATTACCTCAAAACTATGTGAGATGGAGGAAAGCAATCCTGATGCACTGCTGTTGGTACTTCTGATTGGGAACTATCTTTAGGTAAAGTATCCCCTGAATCATTTTGAGGGTTTTCCTTGGGGTTGGCTCACTGGAGCACCCCAGGAAAGAGTTGCCTGTAAAAACACAGTTCTAAAAAGGCTACAATAATATCAAACTTAAATTAACGCATTGGGATACAATATTTTTTATATTTTTCTGTTTTATATTAATGGAAGCCTGAGCTGAGCTTTCAACTAGGGAAAAGCATATGATTTTAAAAATGTGCATTTTTGCATGTTGGCTTTCATGGTGTATGAAACTGAAGAAAGGAATATAGACAAACTCACCTCCAGAATCAAGTCTAAACCAAAATTAATTCAGATTTTTTTGATAGAAATTAGAAGAGAAGCATTAAGATCATTAAGAGAAGCACATTTGATTTTCAACAGTCAGGTTGTTTAAATCCTCCTCTACACACACATATCACTGAAAATTGGCTCGATTTTTAGAGCTTATAGTAGCACCCTGAAAAGATGCAAAAGATGTGTTTCAGTACTTCTGGAAGTCAGAAACTATATTTAAAGATCTGGCATTTGGAGAAAATAATTGGAAGACCAACTAACTTGAATTCTTCAACACCAAACCTTAAAACAGTCATGAAATAATTCTGTTAAAACAGGGTTATTGTACAGCTTTTAAAAACTGTTTCAAGATGCCAGTAAAATGATCACTGATATTTGAAAAATCTCAACTGAAGTTCAGCTCAGCACCTTCAATTCAATTTCTTCCCTGTCTGCAAACAGGCATGTTTAAAAGTCTCATTTTCTCCATATATGTTTTAATTTGCCACAAAGTAATCAGAAGCTATATTGTTATCAATGGAGGCCCATGGTGTAAGAGAGAGGCATTTTGAAATCCAAAGTGATCTCTTCCTTGGTTCTCTTTCTCAGATTCCTCCCAACTGTGGCTGCTTCCTGCCTGTCTACTCCTGTTAACTTTCAGCTTCTCTTTCCTCACAGCAGCTGGTAGGATTTAGGCATATTTTTCTCCCTTTTGCCATGCCCCTTTCACCCTGCCTTTGCTGCAGCTTTAACTCTTACACCTAGATTAAAGGGTGAGGGAGTAGTGGCAAAGTGCAGTAATTGAACAAGAGGCAGTGCATTATGAAGATCTCTGCTGACACAATCTAACCACGAGAGTTAAACAGCTGATACTCCTTATCTAAATAAATATGCTGTCTGAGAGAATGAGATCTTACTTTTCCGCAGACATTCAGTGCCCTGGAATACTGGCAAATAGAGTATTAAAACAATCCTGATGCCTGAATAGAAATAAGATTTTTAATATTTTCTTTAATCTGGAGAAGGAAATCTGTTTTGCTCAGACTGCTCATCCAGCAAACTGTAAACACTGCATCTGCCACCTTCCTGTTAGCCCTAAGGTCATGCTTCATACAGCATAATTCTTAGTATCCTTATGTTGATGCACATCTGACTCATAAGCTGCACAGGTTCTGGAAATTTGTAGCTAGATAGCCCCAAAGAATTCAAAGAAAAATACAGTAAAAGTTCTTACTGCTCTTTTCAAAATAGGAAGAATTATGTACAAGAGACTGTAACACTCCTGTTTATAATTTTCCCTATATTCTATGTTTCCTATTGCAAAGTAATGACACAGGACAGTACTATTTTGTTATTTCACTAGATAGCAGAATGAAGACAGTTTAGAGTAGAGCTGCAGTATACACAACTGTATAGGAAGTCTGAATGTCTATTTGTTTTTTTCCTTACCTATACTCTCACAAAATGTTGCAGAAGAGTTGTCAGTACAGGATATGCAAACCAGGTCCTCCTGTTGCCCATGCCAAGGTCTCTGCCAGTGTACACCAGAGGCATTATTTCTTATTTCCAATCATAAAAAGTGAGAAGAAAAGAATAACTGCATTATCTATAGACTGCACACATCATAGTGCACTTGGAATATCAAGACACATTCCCAAGAGACCTTATTGGGAGTTATTAATGTGACTAATGTGTTTCTGTATCAGCTGTTTGTTTAACTGAGCATTGCCATTGCGTTTTGCACTGGCTGCTCACTGCATACATAGATGTTCATTGTTCTGACTCCAGGCTTTGTTCCCCTCTTTCACACATTGAGAAAGTTTTCCACAAACTGAGTGTTTATGTGTTGAGTGCAGTACTCCATGGACTTTAGGGTCTAATGGAGTGTGAGACGGGGCCTGTGGTTTTTCATCTTGTTTTCAGCTGTACAAACATTATGTACTTTTCCCTTCCTTTTAGAGGCCAGTCTATGGCTTGCTAAAACACCATCACACAGCAACACAGTTGCTGAGACTTTACAAGTCAAACTGGGAGGACTTGATGCCATTCACCTTAACACCAAACATATTGACAATGTTTATTTTCTCTGCTCCAGCCTCAGCTCCCAAATAAACATATCAGTGGCTGATTTTCAGTGCTCTTCTGAAGAAAATCCTAAAAGAGTATCTCTCTCATTGTCAATAACAAGTATGAACTGCTCTCTCACTAAAAAGGGGGGGGGGATGAGGGGGCACAGTGGAGGTATAAACAAAGGAAAAGATTAGTTCTTCTCTTGTAAGCCTTTTTGAAAACCAGCATTTATTTCAAGACAGTTTTTGATACAAGCATGGTTCTTGCTTTGCTTTTACACTTTACACTTTGTGAAATCTCAAAGGGACTTGAACTGGGTTGGTTGGTACTATGTATATTTTTTAGCATGCGCACCTTGCCTCTGGGGAAAGCCATTCATTAAATTGCTATTCTGTGTTGATGACATACAGATTTACTTTCCTCTTCATCAAGAAAACTCTGTAGATGTCTAGAAAAAATTCTCTCTTTAATACGACAACTCCTAGATGTGCTTGGACCTTTAAATTAGCAGGAGAAAATGGCTACCAGAAGTCAGCAGAGACACAGCAATGCAGCAGTGTACAATTCTAGCTAGAAAAAGGAAAATCCAACCACAAGTCTGTACTTTTGGCACAAAGACGTCCAAAATCCATCACTGTTTTACAACGCAAGCAGCAGGTAATTTCAAGCCTTTTTAAACGGAATTTTTTACACAGGTATTCAGAGATAGTTTAGTGAATGCAAAGGGAGTTCACATTCTTAATTACTAGAGAACAAACATCCATTTTAAGGAATGCTGATTTTAGTGTTTTTTCACACCATTTCATATCTCCAGAATCCTTCAGCAGTACCTTTCCATCCTTTCAAACATATCCATATAGTTATCATGAATGGTTAATATGAATTACATACACAAGCCTTTTGACTGTGTATGACATAGTTGTGTTATTACATGTGTAGATTGCAAATGACAAAATGCAAACCAAGTGTCTGAAGTTTGCTGTTTAATCATGGTTTCTATATTCATGGTTCTCTTTTATATATATTTTTGGGACTGTGATGTAGAAGTTGTTCAGCATGATGACTGGCTGTCACTACTATGTCTTCTGTCTTGATAAATATTTTCCCAAGTCTCACTAGACATATGTGATATCTGTTATCCGTTTTGAAACCAATTCATTCTAAAGTGAATTATTTTATTTAAAAACTTAAATCTCAGTATTATTTCTATATGGTTGTATTGGCCAAAAAAATGTATTGAAGAAGCAGGATCACACCATACTAGATATCTGCAGAAAGATAAGAATTTTTTGTGCCCACAAAACCACTCGGAAAGGACTTGGAAAATGGAGCTATCAGCCACAGAGATAGATTTCATAGCACTGTACCACCCTATTTAGTCAGAATTAGAGTAACTCAGAGACTGGTTCTACACTTCAAAAATTTTAAAAATAACTACAGCAAGTTAAAAAACTAACTCTGTAAAAGAAGTTCCTTGGGTCATGTGTGATGCATTTGTGATACTGCAGATGCAGTACTGAAAAACAATTTTAACCCTTGCTTGTGGTATTTTGCCTCTTAGGTACTTTACCTCACTAGTCGTGAGAAACATATTTTTGGGACTGGATTTCTGGCAAGTACTTTTCAAACACTTCAGGAAGCCTGGCCTTCCTCTGCAGGGAACACAAACTGATAACGAGCAACCAGATGATAGGAGAAACCTAAATGAATATATAAAAAAGTCACCACACAAGAGGTCGTCTTCTTCTCCTTCAGGCATTTATTTTAAAAAATGTACATAAAAGCATAAACATATTCATCTCTCTTCCTTTTCCCGTAATCTCTCTTTCTACTTTAGTGCCTTCCTCTTCCTTTTTTTCTATTTTTAAAAATAGGAGAGCTAATAATAATAATTGTATTCCAACCAAAATCTTTCAAACTCACTGAGTATTGGCATGTTGGTAATTAAGGTCTCAGCTCTCCTGTTGTGACTTTTATTAAAGTTAATTTATATCTGTCAGATCTTGGCAGCCCGTGAAAATTCCCAGTGAGAATAATAGGAGCAGATTTTTCCCATCATCATTAGTTGTGTGTCATTAATTTGATAATGTATCACAAGAATTTGATAACCCTAGAGACTGGCACTTTCCATCCAGGGCTTCTGTAATTGCCAGGAGCTATTTTAGAGCAAACACCTTCATCCAGACCCCGGGTGGGCACATACAGCCCCACTGAGCTACAGCCTTGCTTGAAGATTAACTCTCATGCCAGGGGCATGCTTTTACTGTGTCTGAACTCAGATATGTTTTGAAGATTACCATGAAATTTGTCTGGAATTTCTACTTGAATGTTTTGGGGTATTTTTGGTAAGCATTCCAAAACTAGAGATTTACTGAAAAAGGTGTAGCTGTGACGCTAACACACTTGAATTATTATTCAATAATAATATTCAAGTATTATTCTAATACTTGAAGTATTAGAAAGCAAAGCTTTCCACAGATAAGTAAGGCAACGTTTTCCAAAAGCTCAGCTTTTTCCTGCTTCACAGAGAAACAAAGATGGAGCTTCTGTAACACCCTACAGTTGGCAGCAGCACTATGAAAAACTATGAAATAGCTGTAAAGCTAAACTGTTTTAGTCTTTTGTTGAATTGCTCATCCCTAATGGTCAAGGTCGAGTGACTAAATATAATGCCTGTATGCAGCAAAAATAGTTACGGATTAGCAGCACCACAAGGGCTTCTTAATTTCAGAAGGCACATACTCTGCCCTCTTCCCAGCTAAGCCCCATGCTGTGGGGAACTGATTTCACCAACTGGAACAGCTCTCAGCAAAACAAGTTATAGGAGACAGATTAAGATCTTCCTCCTCTACTGACCTTCAGTATAGTACGAGATTATTTTATAACAAAAGGATCTAATCTCGAAAGGAAGATGGCATAGGAAATGACTGCTTACTGAAGCTAAGAAGGAGGCAGTTTCAGTTTTCCTACTCCTTTTAAACTCCTATGTATGGTGTCCTTTGGATATATTTTACTGCGCCCTCATTTCCCTAGCTAGGAGTGAGGAGAGAAGAGAAACTATTTCCCAGTGTTTCTTTCTTCAGTGCCTTCAAAGCCTCACAGGAACTCTGAGCTCAAGTTTATCCTCAGCTCAAGAGCATTAAAAAGGTGAGCTTGGCCCAGGCTGTAAAGGTCCACTATGGCCATTACAGGCAGAAATCAGACTTTATTACACTTCTTATTCCAAGAGATTAACTACTAATTTCCAGTAATAAATTAAAGGTGTGTCTGATGGAAAAACTTCCTGAAGTACATCTGTCCCTACATTAAACTTTGTGTCCCAACAAAATCAATGTCAAGTACCAGACAAAGTGTTTGGATAATTCACTTTTTCAGAAGGCAACTGTAGTACTTGCAGGGCTATTGACTTTAAAGTTAATTAGGGATTTTGAGTGTTCTTTTGATTCTTGTAAAGCCCCACTCACCAGCAACTTCCCACTCTTTTCCCCAAGGCCACTCAGAAAACAACTTTACTGGTTTTCTTCTCACTTGTTCTATGTTTTCTTACTGTGGACATAATTAATTTTCAGCTCCTCTGATGCCAGTGTGAATTGGTCTGTAGCTGAAAGATTTTTGAACCTGGATGCAAAGGAAGAGACCAGTCCTACCAAAGGCAATGTACCTCCTCAGAAGTAATTCTCCTTTGCCTTCAAATCCTGCTGTGAGGTACCAATCCACAACACCAGACATCTACCATTTTTCCAAGGAGTGGCTCATGCTCTTGGTCTGGGGTGAGTAGGGGCTGAGCAGGGAGAACTGTAGGCTGGGAGATTCTCTGGGCATCACCACCCTGTCCAGGGGCTTCTGCAACAGAACTCACATCTCTACCATGTGAGCAACAAAATCCCATCACTTCCCCAACCCAAGGATCTGTGGAGCCACAGGATTGAGGCACAGGTACATTTCCCAGGCGTACATAGAGTATTCTGCTAGGAAAAGACACAGAGCTCATTTGGCAGCTTTCACCCTTCTTGTGTCTCACTCTGCTGCCTGAATCTGACCTTTCACTGGTGACTCCCTACCACATCTGGACTCCACCACACAGCAGAGGGCCATTGTGCCAGCAGTCCTCTGTCCCACAGGTGTTCTCTGTCACATTAGGAACATGTCCTTATGCCTTCTAACACTTATTTTCTTCCTGGACCACAGAAGCTTTAACCAGCACATTTTATAGAAATTCAGTTGTTTTTACCAGTGACATTGAGGAGCAGCATAAGTTTCTAGTACAGTTAACTGATTTCAGAGATTTGAAATCATTCCTTAGGATGAAGAAAAGTGAAACGATTTTCAGTGTGACAGCTAGCATTCAGGCACTCAAAGAAAAACAGTTTATTTTTGATTCATGTAATACCATAATTGTGAACGACTTCATTGCAGGCAGAAAAAAAATGGTTTATTTTTTTCATGTGGCGATTTTCTTGCTCCTGCAGTTAATGGATACATTTGCTTAATAAAGGACAAGACTACCAATTTTTTGAAAGGCAAAATGGCTGATAAGTTTTGCTGGAGCTATAAAAACAGCTGTTATCCACAGGTACCTGCTATTATTTTGCTGAAGGGTTTAACATCCATTTACTACTAAGGATTGATAGTAGGACCTCCTAATGGATACGCTGACAGTTTCTTGACTACATTTCTGCCCAAGCATCTTTTTTTGTATCCTGGCCTTAAATAAAATGAATCATAATTCTTACACATTGAAATGCTGATTCACATCTAGTGGGTTTGTTTTGGCCAGCTTATGGGCTTTTATAAGTACCGCAAAATCACACTGGGTATATAACTTTCACTGTGACAATAGGAGGCTTTAACTCTGGAGAGTGCAGATCCGGCGTTATTCCACCATACCCAGTGGAGTAGCCGGAGGTGAAGGCAGCAGATATTATTAAAATTTTGAGAGGGTACTAAATTAATTTCTGATTTGGTAGACCCCCTAAGCTGAGTGTTGTTTTTGAAAGAAGGAGCCTGGGACATTATGAAAAATGTGTTATACAGCAGAGCAGTTACACTATATGGCTGTTATACTTTGCATTTCATGTGAGACCACTGGATGTAGCAAGAAGTGAGCTGCATCATGTAGTTCAGTGAGAAATGATCTTATGAGATGCTTATCTCATGTTCAGACCTGTCTGAACGTCTTATTTTCTCCTATAAAGAGACCGAGAGGTTTAGTTGCAGCTTGAAATAATTCTTTACTCTGTAATATCCCTTCATCTCTGTTTTTCACAGACCTAAAAGTATATTTTTAAAATGCAAATTACATAGGTTTTGCCTTTTACTCTTGTGTCTAATGCAGGGTCAAACATATTGCTGGCACTAAAGTAAACATTCATAATAATAACCAGACACTGGTAGAATACTAACTCTTCAGTGGGACAAACAGGCATACTTCCATCTCTTGTTATACAGCATATGCTCTATTGCTCTTCTTTAAGTCATGGCATCAAAGGAAGCCTGTAAGTCTTAGGAAGCAGCTTCATATTTCTAGATTATAATCCTCTTTGCTCCTTTGTGATTTGCTCAGAGCCCTCAAGAGAACTTCATCAGAAAACATGACTATTTTTTTTAAGCTTTTTGTTAGGATATTTTGCCTATCTCATTTACATAGTCCCCTGTTATTTCTTGTCATTTGGATGTAGGAGTTTCCCTATTCATCATTTCAACATGTAGAATTTCAAAGTAGGTTTCAAGAGTATAATTCACATCACTGATTACTATAAAGACCTGACCTTTTAACTTGCCTGTTGCCTTCCATTGTCAAATATTTGCCAGTGTTTTTCAAAAGATGTCATCATCTTTCTTCTTGCTGTTTGACAGAAATTAAATTTAGAGATTAAACTTAGATTAAAGTTGTCTTCTCTTTACCAGAAAAAATTCATTCTAATCCTGTGTGCAGTGAAAGATCTTTTTTTAAAAAATTCAATTTTCCTGCTTTTATTTTGAATTTTCAGGAGACCAAAAAAGCATAACTATCCCATTTTCAGCCCCTCTCAAACTATACAAACCCCCAACAGATGATTTCCACTCTAAGGATAATGACCATGTATTGCAAGCTGATGTGCCAATATGCTTTGTAGTGCAAATGACATAAATCTCTGTTGTACCTGAAGGTCATGGCATAAATGTAGCTCTGTTTTCTTCTTTAAAAAAAGAAGTCTCAAACACAGCAAACTCAAGAAATTAAAGGGGAAAAAAACAACAAAAAACACCAGATAACACACAAAAATTACCCATGGAGATGAAGCTTATGCTAGAAGGTGCAAAAATTTTAGCTTGAAAAATCAAGTACTTCTTGAAAGTCAGGAAATGGCAGTTACCCTGTGGTGTATCAACACATGATCACAGACTGCTTCTCCAGGAGATCCCTCCACATTCTCTAGGAGGGACTGACACACAGCAGAGCAGAGTCAAAGCTTCTTGAATAATTATATTGAAGAGATTGATTTTACAAACAAAACAGCATCAATACCTGGAGGTTTCTTTGTTACTTTATTAGGTTATACAAGATAAAAAACAAACCCAAATGTTGTTCAAGAACATATGGTTGATGATTTGTACTGCAGGACAAAATTTGAGATGAGCACTTTACCAGTGTGGGTTAGATGCCTAAGTATCAACCCATTCAGGGTCTGTGTCTGACCACCCAGTTACAGCAGAGGAATGAGAATGGTGTTGCAGATGAGCATCCAGGAAGTAGGATCAAAAGAGATGTATAAAAATAAGGCTGCATGTGTGTTGCAGATGTTACTGGAGTTTTGGGTTCCTGATCCCCTTGTTTGTTTGCTTTTAAAATATCAGTGACTTTTGTAGGGCATGAGCAAGGTGATGGTAGTGGAGATACACACAACAGTTGCACCAATTTCACCAAAACTAGAAAAATACTGAGATTGCATTTCAGATTAACAAAGAAATTTCACAAAGTATGAGGATGAAACAACTTTAAGAGGGACAGAGATTTCTTGTTCCCTGTATAAGTTCTTTAAGAAAACACTAAGCAGCCTTGTCCTTTAGCTGCTGTATATCAGCAGTAGGAACCTGCAGGCAGGGAGTTATGTAGAAAAATTTTAACTGTAGTTACTATAAATTTGGACATTTTGAGAGTGGTTTGACTTATGTATGTTGAAAGGAAATTAAACCAGAACATTAAAAATTGGTTTTCTCATCTAGAAAAAATGTGCTTTTGGGTATAAGAGCATGGATGCAGCCAATTTGAAACACACTTTGCACTATGCTGCTTGTACACGTGGCTAGGAATAAAGAAATAAGGAGAGTATAATAAATGTGATTATAAATACAAATTATTGTTTCCTACCTGTGTCCCTCAAATTCAGCATGCTTTTGGGCAACACATATCAGATCACTGTGTTTAATAGCCTAAAATAAAACTTTGCTGACCAAGCCAAACTAAAAAGACATGTTAGAAGACTTTCTCCATTCCTCATCTATACTCATTTTAAAGTCTGAAATCCTGTTATATTATATTATTCACATTGAAATATTATTTAACTTGAAATACTATTCCATGATTTTGATTCTGCATCTGTAACAAATTGTCCTTGCTGGCAAACTTAAATCTGTTAGCATCATTCATTTATTTTTCTTAGCAATGTCATGTAGAACACATATATTTGGTGGTGTGTGGTGGAAGTGTATCTCCTCAAATGCCCTTTACGGCCTCATAACGTTTGTGCAAGTCACACTAGTATATACATGACTACTTCAGCATTTACTGGCTCCTGAGTACATGCAATAAACCAGTCCTTGCTTCAAGCTATAGTCATTATAAATGCAAACACAGTGGGTTTGTGCTCGAATGTGCAATCCCTAGGCAGAAATGAAGTCTTTCTACTGTTGTATCATGCCAAAAAATAAGGGAATTAATATGAAAGCCTAATGACTTGTCAAATTTGAAACCCGAGGGAGGCAATAGATGTATCAAAGGAAAGCACAAATCCCTCAAAAGAGAGTTATGATAATCAACTATATTTCTGCCACAGCAATGATTTTACTGATAAACCATCTCCCTTCTACCTTATTCAAAGCACTGCCAAGGAAAAAACAGGATCCACATTTACTTCACTTGTCGAGCTGTTTTGGGAGTGATGCTTAGTACTGCTGGCATTGCTATCCCTGGTTTAGCAGTGCCATTCCACTACAGGGCTGTGGTTTGTGCTTTGTACTGAGATCAGAAGGGGCACCTCTCTCACAGGATTGTCATCTTCCATAGCCAGACTCACCCTGCCTGGTACATGCCTATGGCTGATTGTACTGTGGTCAGTAAAAGACAAAACAAGCGATTGGAAATTTCCTGTTAAAGAGACTCTGGTGAGAAAAACATTAACAGGATATAAGCAAATGCTTCATTTTTGAACTTAATGTTGTGGCCGAGCCTATTGATTCCTCAGCTTGTTTCTGCTCTCCTTCTGCTTCTAATAAGCATTTTCTGTGCAATTCCAGTAAGTTTGACTAATAGTTTGTTCACCCAGGAGGGTTTTCTGAATCTATTCTACACGACAAGTTTGTTTGGTGAGCTCAGTTAACTTGAGTACGGAGTTTTCAGGAGGAAATATCAGCCTAGGACCATGGAGCAGGCAAACACTTAACCATGTGTTTAAATCGCATTCACTTAGCAAAACACTAAGCCTATTTCTTTTGATGGAATGTAACCATATTTTTATAAGTTCATAGACTTTTTTTTTCTGAATAGGTGCATATTCTTTAAATTATGATAATTTAAGTTTTGGAATTTCATGTTTAGATCCCCAAAATGAAAGGAGGGGTTGAGGGAAAGACAAGTTAATTTTTGTCTACTCTTTCTTTTTAGCTTGAATCAAGTAGTTTTGCATCAGTCAGCCCAGAGAAATCTCCCTCAGATCATTTCACAAGAAATCTACTAAATTGAGTCATGACGGAATTTTCATAGTAAAACAAAGAGAAATCTTAGCAAAGATAAGAAAGAAACAGTATCAAGATGGTACATCTATTTGAATCAAAGAAAAATTTCTCAAGACAAGCTAAGGGGATTTATTTAGCTTGTCCAGCTGACAGACAAAAGTGCAGCACTGCAGCAATTCCTATGTATTTCTTTCTTTTTGATTTACAATATAAATCACATAAATTATGCTTTGCCAGATATCAAACATCATGTCATACAGACAGCCCTTAGCTGAGGAAAACTGGCATCCGCTTGTCCGACTCCACAAGTAAGAGAAAGTATAAATAAAGCATAAATGATTAATTTAACCTTCCCTCCCTGCCTCCCGTTAACAGCTCAAGGACCCACAGCACACTGTGCTCCTGTGATGTACCAGTGCGGTAGAGCCTTCAAGACTGTGGCTAACCCCTTTCCAAGTACAAACACCTGTAAAAACAAAATTAGCCCTGCCAATATGTCTAAGAAGAAATGCTTTCCAGTAGGTTATAGATATAATATTCACCCCATTCAGGGGAATCCAAACAAAACACAAATGTCTTATTGGGGCAAGAGGATATTAAGAATAATAGACAGATTATATGATAGTTTATTGAAGGCAAAGGAAGAGACATTAGTCATAGTTTTGTTATAAAATGAGACTTAATCAAAGAGGAATGGGTTAGAGGTCATGTGTTCTATTTGTGCTATTATTATTTTTAAATCATTGAGACTTCCATGAGTGGCAAAAGAAATGATCCTGAACAGTAAAAAACAAGCTAGACCTCACCGGAGCACTTCAAGATGAGCCAAGAGAATCCACTGCATGAGCCCTGCTGGCTGTATGCTAATCTTCTTTTTATGTCTTTTTAACAAGGGGTGATTGGGATCTAAGATCACCTTTGCCAGAGAAGTTTGTCTCAACAAACCACTAAGCTGTCTGTGGTATTCTTAGTGACGTGCAGCAACCTGAGTAGGATGTAACTCATCACAGAAAAAACGTTGTTCTTTTATGCTGCTTCTTTTCATTTCATTATAAATTTTTTAAGTTGAACAAGATAACTCTAATACGTGTGTCAATTTGTCTCCTAATGTATTATGCATATTAACCTCCAGATACCTGGTTTTATGCTGAATGGCCAGGGGGAGAAGCTGAAGCCATTCTGTAACACTTAACACTATGTGATTTACTGTAATAACTGTGCATTTACTTGGACAATAAATTTTAAAAATTGCAACCATAACCGCACCTACATATTTTGTATGCAGAACTAAAGTTTTGCATGTTTAGGCCTTAGAGATATAGGTGGGGATAAAATTTTCAATATGTTTGTTTATAGATGAAAAGTTGCTTCCTTCAACAGCAGTATTAGAATTTTATTTTAAATCTAAGCCTATACATAAATTTACAATAGAAAATTGTTTAGAGCATTCAGATGAACTTAGGATATAATGCTCTTGAAAATGGCATTTACACTTAGAACAGAAAAAAAACCCCCCTTTTTTTACTTTCACACTAATGAAGCCTCAATGACTTAAATGTAAGAACTGTACAAAGTTCTCAAAATACCTGGTAGACATCAATTTTCATATCAAAACTAAATTTAAAGAGCAGATACTTCCTTGTATACAGTGAAAAAATCTCTCAACATTTACCTTAACTCCTTGCCCACGTACCGTTTCCCCCTAACATTTAAAAAATATCTGTGTAATTTGCAATGTTTTTTATTTTAGGTAGACAACTTCCACAGCTAAATATCTTGAAAGGAAGTATGTTTCTTCTACTATGCAGTCTATATTTTTCTTTTTCTAGTTCTTATACTGGTATTCCAAACTACTTTCCAAGGTAGCTGTAGCGTACTTTTGTGTCAGTCATTTTCATTTATCCAGGCTCTTTTTGCTGCCCCCAGTTTTTCTGCTGGCTAACTATTGTATCATGAAAAATAAGGATTATTTAGTTGGTTCATTTTGAAGTCATATTCTTTGCTGCCTTACTTTTCTTTTTATTTAAGACCAAAGCTCTTCAAGTTGCCTGCTCTTATCTGACACAGACTAAAGCCATCAGGCACCTGAGTGCCACAAGGCACAAACCACCTACAAAGGAGCTCCCAGCCCACTTCACAGGCAGGAGGTGGCTGGGCTCCTCCAGACCATCCAGTCTTCTGTGGAGCACCACTGGTCTCAGTTCAGGTGTTCTTAGCCCACTGCACCAAATCAGCAGCACTTAGAACTCCATTTTCCTCAGGACTCATCCAAGCCAGGGCCCTTCTCTGTGACAGCACAGTTGTATTGGGATAGATTTTCTGTTTTGTTCACTGTTGCAAAAGGTTTGGGTTTCAGCTCAGGAGGCAAGAAGCAAGTAAAAATTCCTGTCATGCTTGAGAGGATTTGACCTAACTTTGTCCCTTCTTTAATGATCCCAATCTATAGTCATAGAATCATTTAGTCTGGAAAAGACCTTGAAAATCACCAGGTCCAACAATTAACCTGACTCTACCAACTCCTTCACTAAACCATGTGATGCACCACAAGCACCACAAGCACCGCACCTAGACAAAACGATCTAGTTAAAATTTTAAGAATTATACTTATTAAATATCTTTGCTTCAAAAACTTGAAGTTAAATAATGTCTCATAAAGTAATAAAATTGAGTACAGTCCATATAGTTTTTTAAAATGTTCACAATAATCCTTCAACAGCAGAGGCATATACATACATTTCTATACACCTATTTAGACCATAGGTATTTATGAGAAAAATATATTAAAATAGTGTGGAATTAGAAAAGACAAAAAAGAAAATGAGAGATTTTGAGGTAGTCAGGGACAGAAGATGTTCATAAGGACTAATGGCATTCATAAGGACTTTGCCTTTTGGAAGGGCTAACACAAAAAGCAAAACCAAACAAACTACTCAGCAACAGTCTTTTGCCTTGGCATCATTGTCTCTTTAAACTGTTATGTGTGTACAGTATTTTATTTGTAGTTTTATGAATATGTCCATTACTTAATAGACCGTACGTGGCAGTTTGGGTACCAATATCTCAGAACATTTATTGGCAGTGTGTGGGTAATACTGCTGAAGGCCTATTGACCTCCTCTGTGAGGTCTATATGAGTTCACAGATGTGACAATGTAAAACTGGGAAAACCTTTGGGAAACCTCTGCATTCATATGGGCAGCATCTCCCATTCTCTTATTTCTATAACTGCTTCCCTACCACTCAAATGAATCTAAGGAATTAGAGTTCAAAGAGTTATGTAGTTACAGATGCTTTTTCTCAGCCTTCCAGGTAATTGTTTTGTCCTTAATTTGGGCTAGCAACCTTTAGGAATTGGTTTTCCAGTTTGAGGGTAAGGTTCTTTAAACTACCTCTGCAGCTCTGAAAAGCACTAGCAGAAGCGCTCACGATCCGCATCAAGCACGAGGATTGTACCTGCACTGCTGTGCTGTCCTTTTCCTGCTTTCATCAGTGGCAGTAAGATTATCCCTGCACTGTACATATTTTCAATGCTCTTCACTTCATCATGACTTCAATATTTTTAAAAATGTATTCCCCCAATTGGTACCTTAACTTGCCTTTCATACAGGGGATGTTAGTGAGGAAAGAAAGCCTCTGACAGATATTTGTTTCCCCAAGCCACAGATCACCAGGAGGGGACAGGAACCATTTAGCCTGTTACTGGGGGAAGAGCATTTGGAAGCAGCTAGAAGTTTCCTTTGGTTTGTCACCAGCTCCAGCGTTTGAAGATGTAACACACCTCTGAGTGTATTCACCTCTGTCCTGTGGGGACCAGCTGAAGTGTTTCCTGTCAGGGTCCAGTATCAATAGCACTCTGAGGGGTCTCAGTGACCCCTATAGCCTGTGCTCAAGTGGACAAGCAGCCAGATGGTCACACATTTCTGCATTCTTTCACTGTGTTATTCCAGTGTTGGATAGACATGTTATCATCTTTGTCTTGTAGACATAAAGGGAAAAAAGCCCTTGAAGAACAACTTATTTACATGGCAGGAATCAACATCGTGAATCTGAAAAAATTAAATTGATTATCAAGGGGGAGAAAAATCTGGAAAAGTTTCAGGGAATTTTCGGGTTTTAAACTCTTGTAAAAAATAAGCACATAAACTGCTTAAAGTCATTATCTTCACAGGGATAGAAACATTCACATTTATGTGATATGCACTCAAAATAGTCATCTTAGAGTAAGCAATCAGTATAATACTGTAATTTGCAAACAAAATAAGTGCTATATTCTGCAGATCTTCTACATAACCAATATTTGTTAAACAAGCTTGAATTTTGAGGACAAATTGTGAACTCCATTTAATGACTCATAGGTCTTCAAAAGATTGAAATGCCAAAAGGAAAGAAAAAANGGGCGAGGAGCTCAGACCATAGACACTGTCTACAGGCCAAATCTTTTCTTTATGGACTGCAGGCTACCATGATTAACCCTTCAAAAAATACAGTAGGTTTTCCAGTGCTTACAGAGAGCAGACCAGGCATGCTCTGGTGCTGGTCAGAAGCTAATCTCATAACCTCAGCCCCATCATAGTGCTGTTCAAAAATATGGAAAAGCACATGTGGCTCTAAGTGCTGCAAGTTCCGACTGCACAGAAGACGACAGATTTATGGTGTCTTACCTTTGAGTAAGAGGAATAGACGGAGAAAAAACATTTTAGGATCCTCAGACTAGCCAACGCTGTATGAAACAAATATATAGCAGTATTTAACAGAAGGTAGTTTTTAATTACAATGTCTAAGAGAAAGTATATAAAAATGTCAGCATGCGTCACTGAGAAAGAAAATCATAGTTATCTGCTCTCTTCCATGACCAGCTACATGTACAAAATCCACCCAAAACCCAGTGATGGGTAGATCGACTGGTGAACTTCGCACACACCCACCTTGCTTAGCTCTAGAATTGGCTAAACCAACTCCCTTACAGGATCTAGAACTGGCTTTTGAGGCTAGGGTTCGTCTATCTGAGAATTGCAGATATTTAAGAAATCATCATGTTTAATTTTCAATTTTTCAGGAAATTTTGCTTGTTTCTTCCCAGGGAGGATTCAGTTTAATTAGATATTGTTTACCTTCTCCTAATGACCACACATATTATTATTATTATTTCCAGTGCTAATGTCTACAACAAGAGGACAGATTGTAGTCTAACTTGTTCACTCTTGTCTAACTCTTAATTCATAAGTAGTCAAAAGTCTGAAAAAATATTTGTAAAACTATGATAAAATGTATTTGCAATTTCTCCTTTTCCTATGTCATGTTACACTCACTCAGCATTTGCTCACAACTGCTGCACATATTTTATTAGCTGGAGGTGTGTCTGCCTATCAGTTTTGGAGAGTCTGAAAAGCTTCACTAAAACTCTGGCAGAGCACATTTGCCAAATGTTGTAGATTCATTACAAAGTTGAAGATATCCGAGCTTGAGACATTTCTCTCCTTTTTCTATCATCATCTATGGGCTCCTTTCATCTCCTTCCTCCTCCGCTGTGCTCCTCTACTCCTTTAATCTCTCCCCTGCTCTTCCTTTCCTCATCAGAACAGGAATGTATGAACGTTTATCTATGACTTTGCTAGCATGAACATTCTTCCACTCTCTCCAACCATTTCCTACCTCTTCATGAACAAAAAAACCCCTCAGAAATTAGCACATCTCATTTTCACTCAAAATCTTCTCAGCATAAAATTCAGAGCTGAATAAAACTCAGCATTATGAACACCGTACAAAGCCCAAGGCTCAGAAGTGCAACAGTTTTCTAAATGAAATTGAGAACTGGAGAGAAATAAGCTAAAAGAACAAGAAACCTCCCTACTTTGGCACAGCCCCTCCTTGACCTGGCTGTCTGGTATTTGTAAATGTTTTCAATCAATTCCGCTTTTCATCCTGACTGCCCACATTACCTAGCTCCAATTTTCCTCTGAGCAGCAGTACATCTGTGCACCACAGCATGCTGAGGCCTGAATATCTCTAATTAGGAACTTAACACCTCTAAAACGTTCCATATGGGCTCATCACAATTAGAACTTGCTGCTATTTCCACCATGGCTGCGTTGAGCTGAGATGGCTTCATTGCTTGACCTGTGACTTCCAGGTGCCTGTCCCGGTTTTCAGCTTCCTCATGCTCCTGAGTGCTTCTTATAACAAGATTATGTCTTTCTCTGCCCCTTCTAGTCTGTTCAGAAACGTTTCAAAGCAGAATATTTTCTCTTTGATGGCTTAAGCAACAATTGAAAAAGCATGACTTTGATTATGGAGATATAGGTAGATAATATAGATAGATAGATAGATAGATAGATAGATAGATAGATAGATAGATAGAATGAAAAATAGACAGGATATATCCGCTCCTGGGCTCTCCCATCCTGGGGAGGCTGCAAACCCGCCAAGCAGAGCTGCTTGCAAGTCTCTGGGGAAACTGGCTGTACGCCTTAATTCTGGGATAGAAACCTGGGAAAACTTGACTGCGTTTGGGTGACCACTAGAGGGAAATGTTGCTCTGTTAACGAGACCGCTTTGGAGGAATTTTACTGCATTTTTATCTTTATGACTATTACTACTTTTTTGGAGAAAATATGTAAAATGTATACTCTTCCTTTTAGTAATTTTTTCACTGCTTTTTATGAGAGAACAATTTGGACTTAAATATTAATTTTCTTAAAACAGATTTATATATTTAACATAGTCCAATTAGGAACAAATGAGGCTTACTGTCCTAAGTGCACGAATCTGTCTTTTCCCTAACTGACCACCTTCTGCTATCTGATTCGTTTTTCTTGCTGAACGTTTATTAAAGGAATATAGATTGAGTTTCCACTCTCTTCTGAATACAAAGGTTGAAACCTACAAAATACTTTTCTTTCTCAGTCCCAGACTGAGAAAATTTCCATTAATTAAGTTACAGGGTTTTTTGATTAAGAATTACAGCCCTTGTCTCTAAGTCATTAAGTAATTGGATCATACTTCAATGATAAATCATCCTGTGATGTTCCAGTGTGTATGGTCATTAAGCACTTTCGAGTGCATGACTTCCTGATATGATGTGTCTGCATTTTTAAATAAACACATGCCTATATTCTCCTGTTGCTTGTATACTGCAAGTACCTCCTGTTTGAGTGCCCAGCACAGTGAGACGAATTGGTTAAACTCTAACAAACAGCATGGTCAGCAATAAAATGTCCAGAGAAAAGCAATAAAATCAGGGATCCCCAAAAAAGTTGAAGATGTTACCAAAAGAGTTCCTTCACATGAAACATGAAATGCAATCAGGAGATGGTATTGCAGTGTCTATATAATTTTTTTTTTTTAAGTGAAAGCGCTAAGAGGCAAGTATGTGGTAATACTTTGGACTTTTTGAAAAGTACAATTTGAAAATTATTCAAGGTGTTTCATAATGAGAAGTAGTTTTTAAAAACAAACTATTCTTTTTAAAACAACATGCTTACATGTATTGAATTGCTTGAATCATGACAAAAAGAACAAGTAAAAATAACTCAAGGGTAGATAATTTCAAAGTACTTACGGTTTATTGTTGGAGTTAATAGTTGTTATACGTTAATTTTATTTTTTTAAGTTTGATCTTAAAAATAAGAATTTGTGTTTATTATTTTTCTGGTTTTTTCCACTCTCTAAGTGATTCATATATTTTCTGATCTCACTCAGACAGCAGCCCTAAATCATCCTTCCACAAACTATTTCTGAGCTTGCCTAATGCTACAATAAAGCCATCTTAGTTATGTTATACCAAGCTACTGCCAGGTATAATGAGAAGTTTTGGATGTAACATCCACAACCTATGAAAGCCCAGATTTTGTTTGTTGCAGTATTTTGTGCCAGATTCATCCAAGATGCAATTGAATAAAATTTAGGAAACTTCATGTTTACCATCACTAAGTAAATATTATAACAGACAGTAGTAAGTGTTGATCACTCAGTAACAACTAATGCTTGATGATGGAAGCTGTTAATTATTGGTTGTAATGAAAGAAGGTTGAGGATTTTTTTTTTCGTATGATGAATAGTTCATCTTTGTTATTGGCTGAAGATACATGCAAAGCAAAAAACACATGAAATTTCTATTTCTTGTCACCTTGAAAATATTACTCCTGATGTCTGTGATAAATACTTCAGTTTTAAGAATATGCAGGATTAGTCAGTGTTCTAGGAGAGATGGAGTGAAAAGGTAAATGCTAGCACGGGAATTCACCCCATCGATCAAAACTGCTTTTTGGATGGTGCCGCCTCTACTACCCTGTGTGAGCCCCTGCCTTGCTTCCATCAGGCTGCCAGGTCCAGGGGACACTCACGCCACACTGGTCCTTTTAAAAAGGCGAAATAAATCTCTTCCGCAGCATATTTGAGAAGTGTCAATACCTTGATTTTCTTAGGCTTATTATTCACATTGCAGGTAGTTTCTGGAGAAAATCATACCAAAATAAGTGGCTCCATCACAGTGGGGGAGTTTGGTCTTTCATTTCCTGAGTTTGGATCTTAAATGCTTTTAGGCACTTATGTACCCTGGAGACTTTTTACACTGTTCTGATGGGCACAGTACAAACACTAAAACCAACAGATTAAAAACCAGTACTCCTAGTGTGTGTTATTTAAATTGCTATAAGAATACAAACTTCAATTTGTTCAACAACAAAATTATACTGTTGCTAATCTTTTCTTCTAATCAGTGTCATTTATTGCTTGTATTGGTCTGGTGTATAAACATCTCTGTTAAAAAGAAAGCATAATTTTTAGTGCAAATTTGGTAAAGACTGTTTCTGATCTATATCTCAGCTATAGAGAGTGTACTTTTTGTAACATGAAATCTAAATGTAGAAATTGATATTCACCAATTTTGTGAATAAAGTCATCTAACAATCTTTATACATCTTTATACCTCTTTATACAGCTGGGAACTCTGGACCACGGGATGAATTTTGCATATTCTTGGAACAAAAATAAGTCAACAAAGTATTACTTGATGCACAAGTAAAATCTGATAAACCACCAAATAGCAGTTATAGTGAGGGGAGAAGTGACACTTGCAGTTCATATGGGTAGCATGACACAACATGCATCATGAGAAGCTGATGTGTTCAAATGTGTTCCAACATTCAGCCAGGCTATTCCTTCCTATGGATAATTCAGGTTAATATTTCAAAATGTTTGTGTTAACACTCGGATTCAAAAGGACCTTTCTATGGCAGGTTGATCCAGACAGTCTATCAAGCCACTTATGGTTTGGTCTCCATTAAGTTCATACCTGCATAAGCAGAAGAGATCACATTTTAATAATTGTTGCAAATTAAGTTAAACGATGGAAAATAAGTTGCAAATGGGTTCTGTCTAAAAAAAATATATTCAAAACTTGAACAGGGAAAGTTTTTTTTCTAACTTGGTATATTTGAGATAACAAAAATGCATTTATGCACAGCATTAAATCATACTACCTCTTTCCTACTTAAGATTTTCAATTTGAGTTTGATCCATTCAGTTATTTTCCCGCAAGGCAGCCATCTAAATGATGTTAGACAACTGGAAATAAACTGAAAATTAATATTATAGAAAGGAATATTTGGCTATGTTTTCAGTGGGCTGTTCATATTAGAAAAACCACACATTTTTCATTTTAGCTATAAAATGAGCTACTCCCAGTTCTTTTCCCTGGGCATTGCAAAGCAACCATCTAGAACATGCTCTGAGACTGACAACTTTCTTCCAAATATGGGTAACATTTTAATTTTCCCTAGACAGTATTTGAAGTCTTGTTATAAAATGTGTAGGGATCAAAATCCCTCCTTCTGAGCCAAAACATTAAGAGCCAAGTGTTTTAAAACTTAAGATGACCAAATGCCAGGCAGATTACGCACCTAAAGTTCCATGCAGATGTACTCCACAGGCAACATTTAAACTCTATTTGGGTATGTCTGAGAGGTCGGAAGGAAATCTTTTGCCTGGAAGGAGAAACATACAGAGTGCACCTACCTTCCGTATATCCATTCATAAGCTCTGTGCCTGGATACGAAGAAATAGGACTGCATAAATCAATTATAGAGTCTAGTGGAAAAAAAAAAAAACCCACTGCCTTAATTTCTTAAACCAAGGAGAAAAGTTAACATCTCGTTATTTCCATCTTCTCCAATGAAAACCACTGCAGTGTAAATTACATAGGTACTAAAGTACAGTTTATACGTAGGAGTAGCTGAAAAATTCAGCAATTGCACAAATGACTACAAAAGATGCCTTCCTTTCATAACAACACAAAATAGTACTAATTCACATCAAGTTAGAGAGCTTATATTCAAGTTAAGACAGTTTGTGTGGCAGATGGTATATTCATGAAGGTCTATTTGTGGTGTACTCATGGGGGTGGAAGACATACCTGATTCAAAATGAGTTTTAATTCTCTGTGATGGCTGGACTTCATTCAAAATAGACATTTCTCAAACACATATTCTTTAAACATTGTCTGTGTAAGTGTAATAGTTTCCAGAAGATTTTTCTCAAATGTACTGAACAGATGACCTTAATGAATTAAATACACACCAATGAAGGAACTCAATGCTGGCATAATGTGATCCTAGTGCTTCAAGAATGGACTTCCCATGCCTCTAAAAACAGGAAGAGCTGTTGGAATGGAGAATCTCATCTAAAATCTCTGAAAAAAAGGGAATTATGATCAGCAAACATCATGGTCCTTGGACAGAAGACTGTTTCAACTCATCTAGGAAGCGTTGAAAGTGACATCAGCATTCTCCACCTGAGAACTTCCAGCTTCAAGTTTCTTCATTTCACTAGGATTGAAAGACTAGATTGAAAGTTTCCCCCTAATGTCAGTCCCTACATGAAATTTGTTTCAGGTAATTTGTTTCAGGAATTAAGAACAGGATCAGAGGAGGTAACTATTGTGTCCCCGCTTCTGAGTAAACCTTCCTAAGGACGTTATCTAATAATGATATAGATAAATCTTATGTATTGCACTGGAAATCTAACATTTCTTTTTCCTTGCACGCAAAAAGTTGTAGTGATAACTGAAATACCATTAATGTAACAAAAACATGTCTCTCCCGCAACATGGCAGCTGGTCAAGAAACACTAGGAAACAAGCTGCTGGGAAGACTGGCTAAAGAATTTTTTTAAGAAAAGGTCTATAGCTTCAGGAAACCCTCATTATTATGGAGGCTCTGGAGCTGTCAGCTGAAGGACAACTCAACTTACAAACACAACTTGACTGAGAGAAAAAGAAATTTCCTCTGAGTCATGCAGAGCTTGGGACAATGCAGCCACACTACAGTGAACCTTAGGAACATACCTTTCACAGAAATGTCATGTAACTTCTTCCTGTTCCCATGGACCAAGAGCTCCTGAAGGAGACATGTCTGACCTTTCTGCTCTCAAAGAATTTGATAATACCAGAATCCTAAACAACCTTCACCTTGCTCAGTATTTATGAATGAGAAGTCAATGTTTGCATTTCTCCACTTCTATTACACTTTAATATCTATGGAACAATAAATATTCACTTAAGGACTACCCCAGTGTATCTAATCTCTCCATTTTGACAATTCATAGAGTGAGAGAGAAGTATTAAGAGCTTATTCGTGTAAGTCAGTAGTCTCCACCATTTCTTTTCCTGGCTCCCAACAAACCATAGTTCTAGATCTTACTGGGCACCAATTTCTAGATGGTTCGGTTCATGTACCAGTAACAAATAATCCCCTCTTCCATAATGCTCTAACCTCTTATACTCTTGACCACTATCATGTCATGTGGCTAACTATACTCCTGTGTGAAAAGGATACTTCTTCCTGATTTTGGATTTATAAATGGTATTTCTCCTGCAATTCTGCTGAACTCTGTCATATCTCTCCATTGCTGTATCTTACAGATGAGAGATATGGAAGTCATTCCATGTGGATGCTATCTTGAATTGACCATACTTTACCAATCAGAACCATTACCTTGAGACATACGCACTTTTTAGTGGTGACTGAGCCTAAGCACGCTTGCTGATTTTCAGATTTCTGCATGAGCGCCTAGGACCAGCAATTTAAAAAGACCTATTTGAACATATTCAATAAGTAGAATCAAGAGAAAACAAGTGTGACACCATAATCTCAGTTTTACAAAGTATACACTGAAGTGGCCTAGAGGCTGCAATCCGCCCCCGCTACCGAAAAGCAATGTATTTCCCCATCCCTTTCTTCCTCACATGTCTGCCCTTCCCATATTATCCTGCCTTCCCTGCCCCTGGTCCTGGCTACTCCCTCGGGTTCTCCCTATTGGCTTCTGTACCCCATCTCTGCCCCTGTACCGCCCTGAGACCCCTGGCTTGTGTGTTGTCTCTGTCCCCCGCCCCCATACAAAACCCCAGACACTTCCCCATTCCTCGTCTTTTCCTCTGGTCTTTGCTTATGGTCAGCGTGTGAATAAAGATCTCCTGAAGTCACCATGCAGAGACCATCTCCTCGCCTCCTTTGCCACTGCTGTGTTGCAGGAGCAGACAAAACCTGAGCTGGCCTTTGGCTCCCCCAGCCAGGGACAGCGCAGTGACCAGCCTGCAGAGGGGACCAAGGCGCTGACCCAGGCTTGGGTAGAGTTGCTCTCCGGCCACCCTGCATGTGGCCTGCCACGCCACCCCAGGCACGCCACCACAAACTGCAATATACACTATAGCTTAATCTTAAATATAGAGGTAGATTTATGGCAAAACTTTTAAAAGTGCAAAAGCATTTTAGGAGCAAAATTCTCAGTGACTTTCAGTGAATGTATGATCCAAAATCACCCAGACACCTTTGAATAACTCACACCTAGGCCCTCAAACTAGTATTATAAAAAATGTAGGACATTTTCAGCTGCAGGAAATTCTTCACCTCTTCTCTTAAAAATGGACTTGGCCTTGTGGAGGAGGAACTTTGCTCCAGTAGAGTCTTCTAAAACATATCTAAAGTTAACATATATTTGCAAGAGTGTTCAGAGAATCAAGAGGTCTACTTTAAATGTGTTCCATTATTTGCATATTACTGTTAACTGACAATGAACATTGTATTAATATCTTTCTCTGTGTGTGTATATATATCTATGTACATGAAATATGTATTTCATATGAATATTCCATAAAATCTGCAGTTTTTCCATTTTATCAAAATACTCCTCTCAGGGATTTATGGCCATTGGGAATATAAGCATATCCCTAACACTGTCCATCTGTTACTGTAAAACAGCACAGGCAGAGTGCCAAATATGGTTTTTGGAGCAAGGAGTTGTTCTCCTCAAAATGTTTCTGGAGACCCATTGTAACTATGAACCCTCAAAATTAAGTCTGCCCTTGAAGCTCCAGAGAGTGACACAGCTGCTAACACACTTTACACTGCCTGAGCACCCTCACCTGAGTGTGGCCCAGCAATTTGCTGGTCTGTAGTAGTGAGGACAGGCATGTAGGACTTCATGATGCTCGTAGAGAATTTGCCTTGCTTGATTGAACCCTGCGCTTCTTAATCAGTAAAAAGATCACTGAAGTTTCTGTTAGTTATGACTATTGACAAAATGCAGTTAAAGAAACCCAGTGATCCACATAACTGACTTTAAGTTGATGTGTGGACCATAGAAGGAACACAACAATACTGACATCATTTCATGGGATACCTCATCTGGGCTGTCAAGGGAGAAGTCATGTAAAAAATTAAGTCTTTTTAATTTTGGAGAGAACCAAGCTTAGGATGACCCAGAAAAGTAAAGTCGTCATGTTGCTTTCTTTGAAAAGGTACCGCTGGGCTTTTATGAAATGACATTTAAATTCCCCTGCCACCCTAGCAGAAGCACTCTAATTGTTACTAAGTGCTGAGTGGCAGCGATTGTAGTGACCGCTCACTGCTTTGTGTTCCCAGGACAATTTGCATTAAGGTGGCTGTGCAGCACAAGCAGCAATGGGTAATGCTCTGTGTGTCAGAGCAGGCACAGACTGAAGACCCTGCATTGTCATTTGATCCCAAGGAATGCAGACTATTCCAGAAGAGGAGCTCATGAATGCTCCATAAAATGGTGCCGCAACCGGCCAAAATGCTGGATAGCTCTGAAGCAGTCTCTCTTGTGGCACTGCTTTCATACTATCTCACAAACAGCCGTACCCTGTTAGCAATAAGATCTGCTGCGTGTTTCAAATCATAACACTTAACCATTGTGGAAGTGTAAGCTAGCTGCAGACCTCTGACTATCAGCTCAGACAAACAAAATAGCACTTCAGTGATCTGCTGAGCTGTGCTGATTAGTTGTAAACTTTTTTTTTAACCTTTCAAATAATTCTTCTACAAACTACTGTGGGAAACTTCCTCTCAAATCATGTTTTCAACACATCTCTCTAAGGGCATTCACCCACATCAATAAAATTATCTTCTTTGCAGTAACCAAGGATATTGAGGACTAAGAAGAGAGAGAAAAATGCAAGAACTAGACAGATGCATATGGAACAAAAAGCTCCTACGCACACATCTTTCCAGAAAGAAATGAAGACATTTACTTTGAGTGAAATCCCACTGGAGACAATCACACCCCACATACACCTACATTTTGCTATCTCTACTCTTCGGGAAGGTGCCTCAGTGCCACAAGACGCACAAGAGCTTAACCCACAGTACTTACTGCTAAATGAGTTGGGACTGGAATTAAAAGCAGAGACCAAATTGTCATAAGGTATGATTAATGTGCTCTAGCCTCAATTATTGGTGGAAATGCAATGTAGAAGCTGCAGAGGAAAATGCTGGTCTTCTGCACTATTTTGAAACCACATCTTTCTGGTAGCTGACACTAGGCAAAATGTCCCCCAAAGAACCAGGGCCTGGGAAACAGTATCTGAACATGCTCATACCAGTAAATGGCAACTTCCATCCTCCTGCCTAGAATCCATAGCAGAAATATGTGGTAGATAACTTTTCTTCAATGCTTTCAAACATACAGGAGGTTCTGCAAAGATAACAATCTCCAGAGGAAGGATTGATCCTAGAAATGTGGATCCTTATGTTTACTGAAAAAAGTGAAATTGTTGCAGATGTTCCTGTACCTTGAATGGACACAATCCATGTAGTTCTAGCATGTACTTTCTATTTAGGGCTGCAGTTCTGCAAGTTAGTGAGACGAGTCTGCAATTCAAGCATGTTGGTGGCTCTACAGAAGTCAATGGGCCACATAGTTACACTGAATTAGATGTACCTTGTTAAACAGGCTGCTGAATGGGCTGAAGACATGAATAATAACCAATCTTTCAGAGGCATTTCAGTGCAACAATCCGGTTGAGCAGCAGCCATGGCCCCTGCCTCTACAGCAATACAAACAGAAACAGTGAACAAGAAATAAGCCCCAAATATGTGGGTCAGCATTGATCAATGTAGTTTCAGATACTCTAACAAGGACTTTCATTGTCATTATTACTGTCTTATTTTGTGATATTAAATTATTTTGGTTTCCTAAAAATCTGCGGTATATGTGGTATTGCTGCTGTTGGGCTCCTTCTAGCAACATTTGAATGCAACTACCATATAAATACATCAGAGGAGTTCTCTTCTCCAAGCTTTCCAGTTCCTGAAAGTTTTGTTAAAACAAGCTTCTGAATAGAAGAGAGAGCGTATTGATCCCACTCACACAGCGCAATGTTATCCTCGCCATTTGCTAGACACCGGTGAATCCGCACGGGATCTCAGCCTTCAGCATGAACTCTGCAGGAAACCAGGCTTCATTGCCCCTGCCACTCACACAACTATTTATACTTCAGCTCTTTCATTCACACGTCGCAATAAACAGTTTTGCCATGACTCCTTCTTTCACATGGCTGTACGTGACCCTGCTCAAACACATGCACACATAAACACACAGTTTGTGCGGAGAGTCCAGATCCCTTTTTCAATAAATAAATAGCTATATAGATGTATAGATGAAAACAACAAAAGAATCAGTGATATAAGACAAGAGCTGAAGATCTGCGTGGTGGACTGAATGCCTCAGCACACTCCTCGTGGTGAACTGTGTTGAAAACTGACTTCGTGCAAACTCTTCCCACACAAGTTACTGAGATGTAAATCCTTCAGTCTGATATGGCTTACTGTACTTGTGTTTATTTGTGCAGTGAGAAGTCTACAGTGGTAGTATAAAGAGTTGTCAGCTTTATGGAATGCTTTAAGTTGTAGCCCTCTTAAAAAGCACATTCCTACCTGGACTGCCGCCCCAGAGCCAGCATCCCTGGAGGCCCCTTCTATTGTTGCAGTGTTAGTGTCATCACTCCATTAGGAGCCCACCGGAGGCTGTGTGCCTAATTCAGAGAGTGCACCTGTACAAGCATAGGAAGAATGACAATTCCTGGCTCTGCTTTGGTGTGAAGTGCTTTTTTGTAAAACAAAACAAACTATTCATGCCACGATGAAAAATAGCTTCTGCTGTACCTGTCAAAGGCTCAGTGGGTCTTTTCTAGTGAGTGAATGAGCATTGGCTGGTCTTTCTTAAGCCAGTGAAAAAAAGAAAACTGTTCATGCAAGTAAATATGCATAACACAGGACTATACTTTGCTGTCCTTATGCCAGTTAAACAGTATTTTCCAGAAGATATAAGCCATGGTGCTTCTATGGAATATTTACAGAGAACAAGCTGGGGACACCATGAAATTATGTGTGCACAGAGAACTGAAGGCACTTTTGCACATTTCCATCTCCATGGAGCTGAGCTCCCCACAGCTGCTCAGGGCTCATGGCTTTTGCACTAGCCTTTTATGGCTTGGTGGCCACACATGTGCCACACTCCTGCTTTGTTTTAGATAAAAAGCAGTGTGTTTGAAATTGTCCAGATTACATTTACATCCCTGGTGTGCTACAGGGAGGGGCAGCTCCACCTTCCCTTGCAAACGCTTAGCAGGAAGGTGATGCTACTGAGAACAGAGTCCAGGCTAGTCAGCCCACTGGAGTTATCTGTCAAGAGGGCTGAAAACATTTCTAATCTTGGTGCTCAGCCAAATGTACAAGGTGATTCAGCTTGTTTCCAGTTATGAAAAAAAATAGGAGGCAAAGAAATCAGGCATCTCTTTAATGCAATTTTGTTTACAAAGACGTTAAATCCTTTCTTCTCCAGGCTTTTCTCCTTGCTCTGTGTACTTGTGCTGGATAGGCATGGTACTCTCCTTATGCCTTCTTCAGCTTCTCTCACAGATTCACAAAAAAGTATCTAGTAAAATGCCGTTCACCTGCATATATGTTATATGAGCCTTTGTTCTGAAAAATGGGGTGTTGTGAATGGATATTGCTAATTCAGCAGTATTAGGGGGGTCTCTATTTCAAGAAAAAAAGTCATTTTAATTCTATGTGTGCAGTTAATCCACAGTTTCAGATAGAATTCTCAACCAGATAACACCTTAGAGATTCAAGTTAACATTGAGCAGACACTAAAATCTGGATTTCCTTTTATATACCACATCTTATGGGGACATCCAGAGTGTTATCTCAGTTATTACAACGTGATTACAATATGGATTGCAAAAGCCCTCTTCTAATAATTAGGATGACTTTTTTGACTGTATTTTAGATGCAGTGCTTTATCATCTCCTTATTTCCATACAGTAGGAAACCAGAGTAAAATGTTGGAATTCTAGCTTATGGTCGAAGATCTTACAGCAGCTTCTCAAAGGGTGCAAATATTTGCCTAGATTATTGTGTTTACAATTCCAAAAATATTTCTTCTGTTGAAGCTCTGTGTACAAGACACTACTCCAAACCATTTTTAAGCGAGTTTTGCCATAAATGAAACTTTATGCTGGCATGGCAAGTGAAGTACTTGATTAATAAAGAGTTTCACTGTTTTCAAACACATATTCCATGCAGGCTCATTTGAAGAAAACCACAAGTGGAGAATGCTTTACTGCTTCCAGTCACAAGGGGGTTGTGTATTTCAATCCTGCTTACACAGTCAGCTTACTTTGGAGCTCTGGTAGGAAAGAAACATGACCAGGAGAAATAATGCTACATTCAGTGACCCTGCCCTTAGAATCAATTGGCCTGATGGGAGAGCTTTTTCTCTCTCTTTTGCTACTGTTTTCTTAGTTTTTAACCTTTTAATACTTAATATTTCTTGAAAGACCATCTTTAGAGAAATGTCTAGTGTTCACAGACTAGAAGCACTGACTGAAATGTCCTTTGATGCTATGAATGGGAAGGCGAGACATATGAACAGTCGATGTATAAGTAATGTACACGTTCATAGTCTTTTAGAGATGTTTGGGGGTGATTTATTATTTTCTGATTTAAATATTGGCTTTTAAGAATACGTTGAGATATTTACATTACAAAGGGATTGGTCTTCAAACACTGTAAAAAGTGAAAGAAGAAGACAAACAGGTCTAATGGAATCTGCAGAGAATTCAAAAAGTCTTGAAAATCTAGAAAATAAAATTATAGTAATTTCTAATAGGCTGTGGAGTAGCCACCCGCTAGGCTTGGATTTCTGGTTGTAGCCCTATCTCTACGGTATTTCAAAATTTGATTGAACAAAGCAATAGAGCACACTCTGCAGTTAAAATGAAATGCAAAGCAAAGATCATTACCTTTTTTTTCCTCCATCCCATAAACCCTTACTGTCAGGCAAGGAAGGAGTGGAACTGCTTCAGTCACTGGTGCTGCTTCCTGGCTGGCTGGCACACAGACAAGATGGATTAGCTGGTGATGATCACTGACTGCTGGTGAAGCTGCCATTACCTATAGGGTATATTTAAAATGACAATTTGGAGCAGTGTTTTTAAAACCAGCTTTTAACTTTGTACACACACAGTAGCACTGATAACCTTTTTGTCCAAAGACAAATATTGAGCGTAGTTTATTATGGCAAGGTAAGCAACTTGCTGCCTGTCCAAGCTTCACGTACAAAACACGTCTGCCCTTACATGTGCTCCTGCTTTTGCTTCATCCTCCCAGCTGCACACTAAAAGTCTGGGCAACTGTGCTCTTTGCCTACATACATGAAGACAGGACAGACGAATACAATCATGTCTCACCCTGTCATACAGCTGCTTCACCCTTCTTTCAGCAAGGGCTAAATCTCTTAAGATTCAAAAGCAGAGAGCCTTCCCCTCTTAAACTCAGCAACCACTTGATATGTCTGAATCACAGTAAGTATCCTGAAGCAAACCGGTTACAAGCAATGACTAATTTCTGCTTTCAACTTCCTCTCTTTCTCAGTGTTCTCAAGTATTTACTGTTCCCCACAGTGATAACTTGTTTCTTTAGTAATGAATCATTACCACTGAATTTGTCTCAAAAGACCATACTTGTAATTCACATTCTTTCCACTTTCAGGTGTTCTTCTGAACCACAGAGCTCCAGAGACAGCTCCATAATAAAATAAAAAGTAAAAAGAAAAAGAAAAAAAAGATGGGTTTTGTGTCTGAATACATAGGTATATTTTCACAATTTCTATGATTTAAGTTCTAAAATAAAAATGTCTGACCAAGTACAGGATAAATCTTGCTATTTCATGTTTTGAGGGACTCACTTACTAGAGCTTTAACTGATTGGTTCTTGGGAACCGTTCAAGACTTCTAGCTAAAATACATGCCAATAACATCAGTTTTGACTTCAAACACCCCTTCTAACCTACACATGGCAGTACTTCAGAGGACAAGGTATTATCATCATCATTAAAACATACCAGCTAAATGAAAGAAACATCCCATATCCAGCCTGTCAAAAAGCAAATCAAACCTGCAGTGGGATGTTTCTCTACTCTAATTTTGCTTGAACACACCATTACCTCACCTAGTCCGTGGTAGGTGCTTTATTTCAATGACAAAATTTCAAACTCCTATTTTGTCTACATGTTACCACTACTGGGTTTACCCTGTAAAAATTCTTTTCAGTCAGCACTCATGGGGTTGTATCTGGATGCTGCATGCAGTTTTGAGCCTCCTCATACAAGACAGAAGTTAACAGCCTAGGAAACATTCAGCAGAGGAGAGCCGTGATGGTGAACACTTGCTCCAGGAGGAGAGGCTGGGGAGACAGGGTTGCTCAGCCTGGAGAAGGGGCAGTATCAGGGAGTCCCACCAGTGCCACAGGGAGGCTTCAAGGAGATGGCGCTGTCTGGGGAACAAGCAGAGGTCATAAACAGGAAGAGGACAAATTCAGACTTGATGAAAGGAAAAGATTTCCACATGAGTGCAGCAAGGTAGTGGAGAAGGCCGCTCAGAGAAGCTGTGTAGTCCCTACCTTCAGGGGCTTTCAAGACCCATCTGATGCAGCCCTAAGCAGTCTGCCTGAGCATGAGCTGACCCCACTTTGAGAACAAGGTCAGACTGAACACCTGCCAAAGTCCCTTCCTTTGACTCTGTGTGTCTGAGTCAGCCTTGCAGATTTAACTCTCTGGTTTGAGGCTAATTTCACAGTTATCTGCCAAGTGAGCACATTTGATAGAGGAAGCATGAGAATACAGTAAACACAGAACCTCATCAAGCTCTTGTTTCTGAGATACTCTTCAGACTACTATCACTTTTGAACTGTGGACTTGGGAAAATCTGAATATTTCTGAAATAATATGCATGAAGTCATATGTATTCTTACTTAAGGGACAGTTCTTTCTTAGAAGTTTTCCCATGAAAAAATTATTTCATTCTATTATTTTACATAAATGAAATTCACTCTTTATAAAAAAAATAGAGCAGGAAAATGACTATCTTCCTTTTTGTCCTCTTTTTGATGTCATCAAAATACTTCTCAGTCACAGTCTCCGGTGAATATTGGGAAAATCTAAGTAAATGTCATTCAAAAGATTAGGGATCTTAGGGCTGTAATCAGCTTGTGTGACTTTGCATGCCCTAAGATGGATTGTTATGTGGTCACTTTGTTTTGCATGAGTACATTAAAACCAGATGTGAGTTGCTGAGTCACCGTTGATACAGTAGCAGAATTATGCTTTCCAGGAAACAAATGATCAGCATCCGTAATTATATTTTCTAAAACCTAAGATAAGCATCTGAAACCAGAAAAGGAAAACTTGTGTAGTTTCTGCTAGTCATAGGAGGTTAGCCTCATGCTTGATTCAAGCATATAACTCTCATCTTAGCAAAGCACTGGCTCTTATAAAAGCAAAAGTATCAGCTCAGGTCATATAGCCAATATCAACTGTATAATCTGAAATCATAAAGTATAAAATTGATGTCATTGCAGAGAATGAAAACGTACCCTGGTTTCTTTTAGTTTGTTCTTGCTTGTGTGAATTTTCATCCAATAGAATAGGGATAGCAAATAATTTTTATGTTTGACACAAAGTATATATATATATATATACACATATATATATTTATTTATTTATCTAGTAATGAATAAGGAACTGTTGAGGACAGACAAAAATTAAGGCTGAGAAGAACAAAATAGGTGAATTGACAAGTCTACAGAGTCAGGTCTTCATTTTTTCACAGATCAGGTGTCAACTCGGACCAGGATTTAGCCAAAAATAATTTCCAAGCATAACTCTGCCTCTTCAGAAGCAAGGCTGTGCAGATAATTTCTACTGACCTGCTGATATTTCAGCTGTGGAGTCCTAACTAAAGTTCTGACTTAAAAGTTAAATATTACATCAATATCCAGGTGGATATATGACATTTTCTGTACCTTCCTCCAGACTGCCCAGGTACAGCTAGAATGATGATTAAAACATGCATAGCTCATAAATGGACAGAAACAACCCCCTCAGAATATCCATTATCTCACAGATAAAGGCTCAACTCAGAGAGTAATTCCACTTTTAAAATCTGACATTTCAAATGAGTGGATGGAGGCTTGTTCCTAAGGTGTTTGTTCTATCATAGGTGCAGCTCACAGGTCTGAGAAAGAAATGCTTTGCTGACTAACCTGGAGAAATAATTGGAGGCAGAGGCTCCTCAGTCAGGATAGCAGCCACCATTCATGAACATGCATTTTCCACGGGAAATTGTTTGGTTTGTGTAGATAGATAGATAGATAGATAGATAGATAGATAGATAGACAGATAGAGCCACCAACATGTCAATTCCTTGAACCTAGGAGTCATTATTAAGGAGGCTAAGTGTGCCTGCACAAAATCAACCACTCGTTTCTCAGTTTATGGCAGCATTTAGCCTCCAATCACAAAGCAGCAGGGCAACTGCTAGAATGACCACAGAATTTTCCTCATCTTAGGAAAGGAAACCTTTTTAGAGCACCTAGTATCTTCTCCAAGCAGATTGTATTTCTTCCTTTGTCTTTCTGGTTCTCTGTTTTTAACTGTCTTTAAGAAGATGAGTTGAACCAGGGTTTCTGGATGACGGCAGTTGCACAGCTGGTGAACAAACAGATGTTCTTGATCAAGCAGAACGTCCTTCCCTCACAGCTTGGAAAATACTACTACTGCTTAAACTATGCCACATACAATAAAAATCTCTTAAACTATACATACCTCAAGTATTCAGTAAATATTAAGTAGAAAAACAAAAACAAGAGGTCTACCATATGTGGACCATTCGGCATTTATTACCAGATAACTTGTAGCAGGATTTAAAAGTAATTTATAAAAGCAAGGGCAAAGGAAAGCATTAGGTTCAGAACAGGGATTTAGACAAAGGGATACTGAGCTTTGTAACAAAGCCTCAGGCACCCTCTCAGCAAAGAGACATATTTAAACTCCCTCATACAACATGTGTGGAGAGCTGTATGTGCCTCAGGAGCCACCAGAACCAGGAGCCATTCTCATATGTGTGTTAAACTGGGGACTGTGGCAAGCAAAGTGAGAGAAAAAAAGCTATTGGTACAGTATAGGCTTAAAATGGAGACTGAGCAACTCTTGGCTTTCCAAAGTGACAGTGCAAGATTCCTTCAGAAATGCAGGACTTGCGGCTCCCTATTAATAAATACTTCAGGTTGTGGAAAGTAAGAGGGAGCTACATGTAGGGTCTTCACAAGGATGGTACCTGAAAGTTGAATAGTCATACATACAGAAACTCCTAGTATCCTATGTATGCTGTCCACAAGATTCACTTGTAATTTTAGTCCTTAATTTATAAATTTAGTGTTCAAGTGCTGTTTTTTCCTGTCTGCTTTCAGCTATGAATTGTTATTTTTAGCTGATTGTCTCACATGAGACATTTGTTTTCCATGTTTTGTGACATGTTTTGTATTGAATTGTTTGAAACACTTGACATGTTTGTATAAAACCAGTCCCCTGGTTGGACATAGCTGTTACAGCCTGATATAAATGTCATTAAAATTAAACCCTTTATTCTGTGTGAGATCAGGTGTTGCTGAGGTATGAATCTCCTTCCCAATGCACAGTGAATTTCACGTGGCCTGACTTCAGCTGTTGCCCAAAGTCTGAATAACAAATTCAAGCTACCTCAATAAAAACCTGGTTTTGAATTCAGAAAATTAATTGTGAATGGATTTTACATGTTCCCACTAGTTCAAATCTTATTTTTCACTTTGGGTTTTAAGAAAAATTACTATAGGAGTGTGTAATATACAAAGTTAAACTGGGGAAAAAAATGATCAAAAACTCCAGTAACATCATGTGCCCAGGAAGTAATCCTGAATACTATAAAGAAGACAACACTGCAACTTAATCCAACAGAAAAAAAA